>OZ023312.1:53827910-53885410 GCA_964007375.1 Ophion obscuratus
GGCTCGCAGAGCCTCCTAGCCCTCCTTTAAACCTCTTCTGACCCTACTAACCCTCCTTTAAGCCTACTTCAATATGCTGCCCTCCGCTCCCCCCCTTCTCTCCCATCCGCAGTTCACCGATATTCCAAAGAAGGGATAATTATAATTAAAAAATATTTTCAGATAAACTATATATCATTTATTTATAATAATGAAATAAACTTGAAAACACACAAACAAATGTAGTACCAGCGTACTTTACTGGACTACTAACGTATACTATATTTGTACTATACTATAGTGCATATATAGTATACGTTTAATATAACGTTTTTTTAAGTTACAAGAAATAATTTATAGTTGTGACAATGTATGTATATGTTTCGAATTAATAAATCAATCTTATAATAAATAATCAAACATCATATTTTTAATTCACACATATAATTTATTTTTCCGATATAGCTTGACCCTACAGAACCTCCTTTGGATCCAATTTTTCATTTTCCTTCTGCTTTGGATTCAAAGGAGGTTCTGGAGGGTACAGATAGGACTTTAGGCCAAAACGAGGTTGTGTAGGTTCACGCAAGCCGAGCCCATAGGCCTAAAGGAGGCTCAGGAGGTTGAATAGAAGGTTCAGTAGGGCTGAAGGAGGGTTGCCAACGGTGCAAATTTCTCCATATAGGTTTAAGGGGAGTCAAAGGAGGGCGGCGGTCTGTGCGTTACAAAGGAAATAGGTTCTCGAGCATTCAAAGGAGGGTCTAAATTTCGACTCGGGTGGCATTATTACTTCTTCTGCTCTACGCCAACGTAAAGGTTGTCTCAAAATGACCTGACATTTTAAATTGCGGGCCTTTTTTGTGGTGAATGTAGAGTACTAATCTTTGGCAGCCGGTATCAGCAAGTATAATGAGGTTTACTCATGGAGAATCACACGACCGAGCGACGCATAGACTTTGGGAAAATTCACTACAAAAATGGTGAAAATTTTGCAGAGACGGTTCGAAATGTCCGCAAACGGCCACACTAGGGGCAAAACAATGCAGTTATTCTAGAAGATGTTTCCCTGTCGTGTTATCTCGCGCCGCGGTGACGTGAACTGGCCACCAAGATCGTGCGATTTGATGCCATTGAACTTCTTTCTTTGCGATTTTCTGAAAGGAAAAGTGTATGCAAATGATCCACAAACCATTCCGTAGCTCAAGGAAGCAATGGCACGCATCATTAACGAAATTAGTCCGCAATTATGCCAAAATGTTATTGAATATTTCGTCAAAAGAGTGAAAGTTTGCAAACAGGGATGAGGCGGCTATTTATCGGATTTTGTAAACCATACATAACCTCCATATTTGTACCTTATATTAAAATAAAAATATTCGTACTTTTCAAATAAATAATACGTTTTATTAATAAATTAAATTGTCACTTCATTTTGAGACACCCCGTAGAATGTTTGGAGTCGATCCACTAACTCGTTCAAAAATTATATTAGTTTCTATGTGCAGCCGTTTTGCATGCGCGCTTATGGGACGTTGCTTTACTCTTCGATATGCTGAAAAAAGCATAACGAAGAAATAGTGTGGATTACTTTAGATTTATTTGTGCAAGAAACTTTTTGAGAAATGTCACCATTTCTCTCCCCAAAATTATGTTCAAATTATGCTAACGTACCATTAAATTTATCTCCATTTTGCATTCGGTTTTCCCGTTTGGTAAGGATGTATTCCTTACCAATTGTGTGGCATTTGCTCTAGAAAAACTTCCCCTAATGAAGTAAAAAATTCGGGGTTATGCCTCATTTTCAAAGTCGTAAAATCACTTTTTCCAAAGGAATGTATTTCAACAGCATATTATCTTATAAGTGTTCCCTGAAAATCTCAAGGTGATGGGATTAAAATTGACCGTTTTATAGGCTGGTATGTTGATGCTCGCTGTAACGACGCTCGGAGTGTCGCTCGAAATTTTCAACACTTATTTTTCCGGTAGCACGTTTTCAAAGTCAGTAAGAAAAATGTCAATAACAACTACATCCATCTTTCAGAAAATTTTAGGACTTTTTTCAAATGTTAAAATATGGTATTTGATCGAATGATTTTTTTTCGATGTATATATAGTTTCGATTTGATGAACGAAAAATGCCTATTTTTTCGCATAAATCAAGACATGCATTGAACACGCGCATTTTTTTTAAATTGAATGTTCCGGAATATCCTTCGATTAATCATACGATAAACTAATAGACTGACGAAATCTGTTTGAATTTTTTTTTTTTTTTCATAACCTGGTTCAGAAGGGCAAAGCTCACCGCAATAGACGTTTTCGAGAGGTGCTTTTTGGACATCAGCTGTAATTAATAACAATTAAATATTTTTACACAAAACAATTGCAGAGTGTTCTTCAGATGATACTTTTTAAAATACCTCATTTTTATAGAAATGTATCATCATGTTTTTCTATCTAAAAATCCCCAAAATGACCGGTTTTCGACTGTTACGACTAGGCATAACCCATTAACAAAAATGAGCAAAAGAAGCATTAAAAAAAAATCACTGAAGGTTTGTGGCTTTCTCTACATATTATGCCACTGAAAACTGCTTGTCCTTTACATCTAGAACCAATATATAAGAATTTCGAAATTCGGCTTAGTTGGTCTGCCGACCTGTCTCCAATTCGCTTAAACGAAAAAGAAAATGACTGCAACAAGACTGCAACGATTAACTCCAATTTGAGTTGCGTTTAAAAAAAAATTGTTTTTTCAACGCCACTTTGCGACGAAATTACACCATTGAATGAATCGTACGGTTAAATTTTACCCTTCGCGCTAGAGTTAATTAATTCATTATTTCGTGCTTTCTATTCGCGTCAACGGTCTTTCAAATTGCGAATGGTGGAAATTATCAAAGGCAATACCACACAAGCGCAAACACGTATACAGACGTAAAGCTGTTGAAATTACAAGAGCCTCGGCTTATACACAATGAAAAGCGAAATTTTCGATAGGCTCTCTATGCTACGAGAAGAGAGGGATAGGTGGCGGCAGGAAAGGGTACTCGGCGTTTTCCGGTGCGTTTGACGTTATGAAGATCGGTATCGTCAGCGGTAGCGATTATCCATTACGGCGACATAATCGTTGGCTCGTTAAACGTTAACGACTCTCGACGCTTGATACCCACTTCTACTGGGGTTGGTACTGGATAGCTCCTGCGCAGAGCTACACCAACTTTAGGTCCACACCATAACGCGAGAGACTCTCTGCTCTTGTTCCAAACTCCACCGACCGTCACATTTGTTTTACGTAAACGATATATATGATTATTACTACGCGTAACGCCGTGACGAAAAATGTATGGCAGAGAAGCCATGACTTTTATTCAAATTATCATCGATTCGTATTGACATTATCTAACCCCCTAATTTATGACTACTTATTAGTGCATTCTCTATGCAGAACTGTACGTTTATGTGGCCTTGAAAGAAAACAAATATAAGAACGCTGAGTGATTAACGCGGCTGGATTCTGTTAAGGAGGGCTATTTTTCTAAAAATGTTTGATTCGTATTATTCATCCACAATCAGGGAAGCATGCAATATCATCTATATTATCTTTGAGCCCCAGTTATTCCAATTTGTTTTTAAATAAGTAGCTTTTTAGTGGCCATCTCACCCCCCCCCATCGCCCTACGCAAATATTAATAAAATACATCCCTTTTCGTCTTAACATTTTCGCAGAGCGCCAATTGAAAAGTAGAAGGAAAAGAAGAATCGCATCAATGCTTCGATCGATGACCGGCAAGTCATGCTCTAGCTTACGCGCCGACTCCGGAGCCAGAAAGAGTTTTGCTGACAAAGAACATATCACTCAAGTGTCCGCCTCCGATTTTTGTTAAAACTCATCTGTGTGATCAAGCATTGAAAACTATTAGACACGTTTTTTTTATCGGCTAAATACGCTTTCTAGGGGGGGAAACACCCGTCAAAGAAAGGCCTGTCGAGGGGTGATTTTGTAGTTTCAGACTGCTCAAGCAGTCCACCGATCTGAATAAAACAAAAAGTTAAATTCTTCCAATGTAAATCTATTAAAAAAACCACAATAGAAGTATTGAAAGAAAATTAAATTAAGGGGTGACACGCTTTTTTAAAGGGGTGGTTTCGTTCCTTATGACGGTTTTCCGCCAATAAAAAACATACGTGCTTATAGCATAATATGCTTTATCACATATATGAGTTTCAACAAAATCGAAGGCGGACACTTAAGTGATGTTCCTTTTGAGTTTCCCATGAAACCACAACGGAAACTCGGTAAAATATAGCCGCTTGTATTGGCTAAGGTTTTCAGTACTTTTTCCGGGCCCGCATGCAAATTCGATACAGTAGAGCATTAGGAAACGAATAGCTAAAAACGAATAGTCGCTTTTACGCATAATACAAATTTAACAAACGACTACCCACGCTAGAAATTAAAAACTCGATTTTTTAGTGCTCAACGATTACGTGCCGGTTGGACTATGAAAGGAGAAAAAAGGTTTGGATGCCATTTTGCAGATGTCCTGGCGCTCCAACAGATGCCGTTTTACGGTTCCTTCAACGAGAAAAAGAGAAACGAATAGGGAACGGGCAAAGAGAACCCGAGTCGAAATTTTCGAGCCGCGTTCAACCCATAAAATGAAGGCGAGCAGAAATCGGCGTGAGCGGATTATTGGGTATCTAAAGGAGGGTACAACGTTTGAAAGTACCATGCTTTAGAGCCTCCGATGAACCTCTGGCATGGCAGAAAGTAGACTTTTTGACTCAAAGGAGGTCAGTGAGCATCGCTATTGAACCTACGGAACCTCAGGTCGGCCTACTTCGAGCGCTCCCGCAGAACCTACTGCCCCCCCTTTCGGCCTACTGTACACTGCTAAACAAAAAAAATAATTTACATCGAATCTATTTAAATAAATTAGGTTTTTTCCTTGTCTCACAGCCTACTACGATCATATGTCTTTCAAAGATATTTATATATTTTAATAAAAATGCGATTCAAATTAATCTTTATTTGCTTACAATGTACACTGTAAAGCTAAGTGTACTATATACATAAAATATTTCATAAATCGAAAATAAAACGAACTCCTTAATTGAGAGCTTTACCACAAAGATTTTTCACCGTAATTCGTCATTCCCTGGCCTTTAGAAATGATTTTTTTCGAAGAAAATATTTGCCCTATATGCGACTTGAACCTATATATATATATATAATTCCTCTCTCTCCAGCTTCTCTACCCCCCGCCCCTTTGATATGAGTGTTGCAATAAAGATGGAGCATTAGTTCAATCAAATAGAAAAATGGTTAAATCTAAGAAAATTCTATTTAAGGTAAATTTAAAAAAAATAACTAGATCCATTCAGTGAACTTAACTAAATTGTTTTTTTGAACAGATGAAAACGTTGAACTGATGAAACCGAATCACAGATTTATTAGGATAAAAAAAAATATGTAGTTATTGGACGATATTAAATAGATTGGTTTTCTATAAATAAACATTTTTGAAATCAATAATTTTAATAATGGAATGCAATAGGAAAAATTTGGTTCTATGAAAAATCTAGTCAATTCAAATAAAAAAGAATCAAATAGACGCGGTTAGTTAATATCATAATATTTAGCGAAAATAAAATCAAATATGCTTCATACATACACGTGGATATATTTTTTAAATGTTCGACGTGCTAAAAATGAAAACAAAGAAAAATCAAACATTTTATTTAAAATCGACGGTAATCGGCCGTCGCCATTTATCAACTCATTATTGAATAAGCAAAAAAAAACAAAACGAACAAAAACAAAAAGAAAAAATCGAATGAGGTTGAATTCTGAACCGACAATTTTAATCCTTTAGAATATGAAATGGACTATAATTAACACCCTAACGTTCCATATAGATATCAACATTATATGTTATTTAGATCTACACTGCCAGCCAAAAGTTTTCGGACACTCCACATAATTGCAAAACTTTTGAGCGCTGGATAATTGCCAAATAATGTTAGATTAAGGGGTAAGGCCACTGTAACGGCCCAAAAAAAAAGGTTTTTTCACTAATTTTTTGCTCCCGAAATTGAAGGTATTTGAAAAAAAACTTTTAATGGTGTTATCGGGCATACATTAAACTTTATTATAAAATTTTTTTACAGTAAAAAAAAACAAAATGGCGGTTCCACAGCTATCTTCCCGGGACATGTTTTGCTTCCAGGGCTCCGCGGCACGCAGCACCACCGGTGCACTTTTGAATCTAGAACAAAAAAAAAACCATTAATCTTGAGGGCTATAGCTAGAGAATGTCGATCGGATTTTAAAAAGTATCAATTTTTGTGGATTTGGCGTGCGTTTGAAAAAAAAATTGATTTTTGACGAAAAAAACGGCAAGTTTTTTGTTAATAAAAAATCAATAAATAAAGTTCTTGAAAATTCCGATCGACATTCTCAAGATAATGTAAATGTTCACATCTGGTTAAAATTTCAAGTAAAAAAAATTAAAATTGTTCGAGTTATGCTGCGTGCCATTTTGAAAAACCATGTTTCGAGAAAAACGCGTTTAAAGTTTGTTTGGGTTTTGACACGCTTGGCGGCGACCTTCATTTCCTAAGGACAACAAATTTTTTTTCGCACAGGACCTTTTTTTTCTTATTCGAGAGGGTTTAAACTATTTTTTAAGCCAATAAAAAAAAAATCGATTTTTCAAAAAATTTACAGTGGCCTTACCCCTTAATATAATTCATTTCATTTATTATTTCACGAAGATACTATAAAGATCTATATAATTAAGTAATTATACAGAGCTTTATAGTATATTCGTAAAATAATTATTATTCTACCATAAGTTTGCAATGATCCAAAGTATATTAAGTTTTGCAGTTATCTGAAGTGTCCGAATACTTTTGACTGGTAGTGTATATTCGAATATATTAATGCAACCACATATTTCGAGTATAATATATATATAGTATTATTTAATATGTACTGTCGCTTAAAAGTTTGGATACACCAGTCGATATTTCTTGCTGCACTAAAAGTTACATAGCTTCGTAAAAAAAAGATAACCAAATTTACCGAACGGCGTTTTGACGGGAATAAATGCCGCTTTATATTGATTTTCTGAAATATAATTTTATAATTTTCTTTTCGACCCGGTACGCACTTTTGTACGTGTCTGATTTTCGCCTTTTTTTCGTCCATCGAGAATTGGGCTTATGGAAAAAAAAATTGTTACATTTATCCATGATAAACTTGAACGAGGTAGCAGGAACTCCATTTGCGTTTTTTATAAAGTTTTGTATGATTTTTTTCGCAATGTTATTTCATTTTTTGCTAAAAAAGACTAATACTAGATAATGCAATGTAACTCAAGAACTAGAGGGTTTAAGAAGAAATTTCAAAGACGAAAAACGTCGCGTAAGCTTATACTGGATATACTGGCATTTTTTAAGAATTTTCCTGTGAGATTTTTTCTCACAGGGAAACGCCCATTAATCCGATAGAATTGGAGTAAGACTGTATGTACAAGCATTCTTTTATGAATTGCCTATAGAATAATAATCAATCGATATTGAGCAAATTTGATTGTTTTCGCATATTAATATTGTACTAATAATTTGATAAGGGGACGATGTATTTTTATTAATTTCGTATTATTTTAATCATCGAACGGGTTACCGATCAGGCCACAATGGAATGATGATGGAGGAGATATCGAATTTGGGACGAAAGCAGATTAGGTGGGGTCGCGGCAACAGTTTGAGATTGAAAGCAGGTTAAGGAGGCCTGTGCTCTGCACGTTTCACTGAAACTGGGGGTCGAGAGAAGGTTTGGGAGGTCTAGCAGAGGCTACCCTGGACCAAAAGAAGGTCTCTTCATGGCACTGAACTCGACAAATGAGGTTTCGTCGGTTCAACGGAGGCTGGCGGCTTATGTATTACAAAAGAAATGGGTCCTGCGAGGGTTCAGAGGAGGCTAAAAATTTTGACTCGGAAAAGAGGAAAGCGTTTCGAGCAAAGCGTGGCTCGAAAGCGACAAACCAGCGCAACGTTTTCCGGATGCGTTTGGACGCACGTTCACGTTCTATTTCGCACACGTTTCCCCGTCCGCCATTGCATTCGTTACAATTAAAAACGCAATTCAGAATTGCAAATTGGAAAATGGGTGAGTGGGTGCGACACGTGAAATCGTGCATAAAGAGGGACAGGGGTCGAAAAAAGAAGGGTGGTGAAACTGAAGGCGAGAGCACGCCTTGTTTATGACCAGTTCATTGATTTTTATGCGGGAAAATTAACGACCGGCCACGATTTTGGGAGTGGCGATACTCGCGTTTAACACCGTCATAACAAAAGCTACGATTCGCATGAAAATGCATCGACATCCGGCATATATATATGTAATACATCTACATACATACACGTAAACACACAGAGGTGTATCGCTGCGTCAGATTTTCGGCATCAAAATGGATGATTTTTAGCAATGGTACAAGTATAATTTTATTTTTCATCCGCGAGAACAATAAGTGATTTTTTTTCAAGTCTGGCTGCCTATAAAGCATCGTTTACAAAAGTAAAATATTTCAAAATGAGAACTTTCATTCCAGCTCCGGCGGACCGTAAAAAGGTAGTTTATTCCGATTTTTTTTGTCTACTGGATTATTTTTTCGGATTTGGAAAAAAATATGTTATTAAGCATACATTGAACTTATTTTGTATAATTTTTTATTGGAAAAAATTGAAAGTTAACCTCTTTACTGCGGTGAGATAGAGCCTCTGTATGAAAAATGTGGTCAATCGGTAACTTGACGAGTGTTGGTCTGGAGAATGAAAATACAAAAGTTTTATAATCTATATAAATGTAGTTCTCGTTATTCGCAGCCAATTTTGGAGAAAAAAAATCCCAAAATGACGGGTATTTAGAAAAATAGTGTAATTTTGGCGCAATTTTTTGTTGTATTCGAGGACTTCAAAACTACTAGATTGCAAAAAACGGCTACATACAACGATATCCACGGTAATCACGGAAATTTTGGTGCTTTAAAATTGAACATCCAACAATTATAGCTAGAGTTACGATTCCGGCCAGGTCGAGAAAAGTCGTTCCGGGAAAAACGCAATTGAAAGTTCTACTAGACGGAAATCGTTGCGCTGCCTGCTGTTACTTAACCACGAATATGTACACTTTAAGAAAACACAGGAAGTTTAAGAAAAATTCTTACCCATACATATTACGGCTCAAAATAATATCTCCTACCATTAGGTATTATTTCAGTCCTAAAAATGACGAATTCGGCTGTACTCGATCGAAGTTTGAAAAAAAATGTAACACCCGCATAAATATGCAGGAAATTAGAAAAAAATATTATCACGTTATGGTATTTGTGGAATACGTATTGACCTTCCGCCAGCGAATGTATAATATTCTCGTCGCTAATTGCGACGTGTTATAAAATTAAAATGGTGATGAACTACACGCGGTGTCGATACTACTAAACGGGGTAGAAGGATATAACGAACATAATGAAAATATATACATGGGGTATCCTAGAACTGAATGCGTTCCCTGATGTATTCCCAGTATATATATATATACACACACACACACACACACACACACACACACACACACACACACACACACACACACACACACACACACACACACACACACACACACACACACACACACACACACACACACACACACACACACACACACACACACTAAGCGCAACAATTAAGGGATCACTATTTTTTCGACGAAAAATAGCCCTTTTTCAAACCTCTGTAACTCGGTGAAAAATGGTCGGAGAAAAAATGAAAAAAAAAAAAAAGCATTTTGTAGTGTAAATCTTCGACTTTGATAATCTGATTATAAATATTTTTTTTCGTTTCATTTAAATAAAGAAATTCGTTGTTAAACAAAACAAAACATAAAATCAAAAAATTTGCTCGAGTTTGACAAGCTACATGGGGAACAGAATTTTTTTTTCGAAAATCTGTTTCGACCATTCGAAAGCTGGTATCTTTCCCAACAATTTGGTTTTTTTTCAATTTCTGTGCGATTTTTTTTAGCCAAGTTATCGCAGCTTTACAAAAAAATGCATTTTTCAACTTTGACCGGTCATAACTCTGGTCCAAATCATCGCACAGCATCCAAATCAGCATCGTTGGAAAGCTTGGATTTCCCCCTATAAAACTGTTTATTTTTCGTATTTTTCAGAAGCCGTTTTCAACATTGTAAAACTGATTGTGTAAAAATGTGTAAAATGCCCATTTTTACACTTTTTTGTTTATCATGTTATAACATTACAACAAATGCAGAGGCACCAAAGGTTTTCGCGTTTTTTTTTAGTTCAGGGTATGTAGAAATACTCCACCAAATAGCAGATCGCTGACTTTATTCTTCATTCGGGTTACAGCCCCGTTCTTTTGGAGAAAATCGAGATCCGTCAATTTTCACGAAAATCGAGGTTTCTCAGGTGTCAGCGCGGGGTGAAATTTCTCGAAAAAAAAAAAAAATCAGAAAATTACGAAATTTGGTATTCAAGGATTTTCGAGGTTGCTGATTGCGAATCTGGGATAAAAAATGGAAAAATTCAAAATGGCGGATCAAATGCAAAAATTCTTGCAATCGGGCGAAACTCGATGTTTGGGGGTTTTCGAGGTCATTCATTACGGATCTGAGGTTTAAATTGAGGATCGCAAATTCGAATTGAATCAAACTTTGCATTTCGGTTCGCTATATTGGACCCGTCGTTTTTTTTTTATTTCTTCGACCTGAGATTCGTAATTAACGATCTCTCACAACCCGCAGATTACCGAGTTCCATGCGATTTCATTTAATTTCTGCATTTCGGTTCGCCATATGTGATCTGTTAATTTTGTTTTTTATTTTGAACTTGAGTTTTTCCCCGTACTTTGGGGAATAACTATGAAATTTGTCTCGTCACTCTCATTGACACAAACATTGATTGACAACTACTAGTCTTAAAGTGTGAAGAAAGCAGAGGTCGTATAACAGACGTACACATACGTTATTGCAAAGGTACCTACAATATTTTTGTTTTGTCAGCTACTTCATTTGCATGCGTTTCACACAATATTTGTTCATTTTGATCTTTTCTCCACTCATTCTTTCCAGTCTTCTGCGTAACAAACCTTACAATTATTCTCAATTTTGTGTTTGTTCCGCGGATGGCTGAATTTTTATCATGGTGCGAAGACAGCTTTCGGAAGTTGAGGTCAGTAGAGTTTTAACTCTTTTGGGGCAAGGCCAATCCCAGCGTGCAGTCGCTCAATCTATGGGAGTGAGCCAGTCCCACAGATTTTCGAAAAAAAAAATTCTGTTCCCCGCGTACCTTGTCAAACTCGAGCAAATTTTTTGAGTTTATGTTTTGTTTTGTTTAACAACGAATTTCTTTATTTAAACGAAACGAAAAAAATTATTTATAATCAGATTATCAAAGTCGAAGGTTTACACTACAAAATGCTTTTTTTTTTTTCATTTTTTCTCCGACCATTTTTCACCGAGTTACAGCGGTTTGAAAAAGGGCTATTTTTCGTCGAAAAAATAGTGATCCCTTAATTGTTGCGCTTAGTATATATATATATATATATATATATATATATATATATATATATATATATATATATATATATATATATATATATATATATATATATATATATATATATATATATATATATATATAGGGTATCCTAGAACTGAATGCGTTCCCTGAAATGGAGGGTTGGTGTAAAATTCTGAGTCGATTGATTTAAGCATGTGTGGGTCTCAGAGGAACCTCTGAATTATTATTGATTTTTAAAGGCGGCACCACTACATGCGCGCATCGCTCACCGACGTATGCCGGCTCATCGGGCGCACTTGATTGGGCCGCCTTTAAAGATTAATAATAATTCAGGGGTCCCTCTGAGACCCACACATGTTTGTATCAATCGGCTCAGAATTTCACTTCCAACCCGCCATTTCAGGGAACGCATTCAGTTCTTGGACACCCTGTATATATTTGAGAAAAGGTGGTTTCGAAATATTTGATTTCGAGGACCGTCCTGTCCCCAACCTAAACGAAGCGCTTACGAAAACTGCAAGGACTGACTGCGACCTAGCCAGATGTGCTGATAGCCAACATTGCATGGATATAACGGATTAAAAATATGATTACATCTATACGCATATAAAAACTGCATAAAAGACGTATAACCGAATAATTGCATACGACATTACGACCGTTTCGTATACTATCGTGAAACGAGAGACACGGATATTTATAATATATATACTTTTGGCATTTCCTCCGTATCAGAGCGGAAACACGAAATACGAGATGCGGGACCGCGAGAGGCGCGGAGGAGGTGAGAGGGAGCAGGGAACATTTTCATAAATCATCGATGTTTTGTACGATTCGCCATAAAATATAACATAATTAGCATTACATCGCTTTTGGCCCGTGAGATGTGTATTATTTTGCCAGATATTGTACGTGTTCGGAGCTCTAGGGCTCCGGGCGTTATCGGAAAATTGAGAAAAGAGAGGATGTAGTAGGAAGTAGAGAAGAAGGCGGAGGGAAGGAAAAGCCGCGAATCGCCAAACGGCAAGGGTTGGAAAGAGCGCGTCGCCCATTAAGCCGCGGGGGTGAAATAGTAATAGCTGCGACTTCTCTCTCTCCCTCTCTCTCTCTCTCTCTCTCTCTCTCTCTCTCTCTCTCTCTCTCTCTCTTTCTCTCTGGTAATGTGATCGGAGCTAATGGCTCGCCAGGCTCGCGATAGGCCACTAAATAACTCGCAAACTGCACACGTACGCATATATATACGTATATTAACCCTCAAAAATGAAAAGGGCACATCTCTCATTGCTCAACGTGCCAAAAAGGAGGTAGGAACAGCCCCTTCGACGATCGGGAGTGTTCTATACATACGTTGGCTCGCGAACACGCCGCCGGATTTATCAATTCCATGCACTTGCTTTCTCCGCAATCCTATCTTTCCCTCTTCCTCCTCTTAAACAATATATATATGACGTTTTGTGTTATTACTCAGCTCACCAGCCACGTCTAATATCGTCGCTAGGATTTGGGAAACTTATCGGCCGTACGCAGGTGCTTTACGAGTCTCGTCCACTAGCACGATCCAAGAATACGAATGATTAAAAATGATTTATTAGAGCTGAACAAAATTAGCTGCGATTCGACCAAATTTATGTTAATTAAAAGGTAACGTTCTTAATCCGTATGCGTAAAATACACAAACAAGTAGTTGTCTGCTAATACGATGTTTAGTTTTAAACATTCAAGATTGGAAAAATATATCTACTGGAAATAAATGCCGGAACTTAAACTCGGTTTATATTCTTTCGTTAAATAAACTTGTGAACTAAATTAACTAGAATCCGTGACATATCCTAAATAATGATTATATAAACGAGATATTATTTACCTCGATGGAACAGGCCTCATTTATTCACATGAACGAAAATATATCCAGAGCAGAACTGAGGAAATTCACTTCGAATAATTTCAATCGGCAAAACGTCACTCATAACAAAGGACGCTGTAAATTATTATTCATACACTGAAATATATCCAATTCATAAATAATTTTAACCCCCATACCCATAAGTATGTGAATCGAATGGATGGAATTCTTGCTCGATGCTTTGTGGTTATGGTCCTGTTTAAATTATTGTTACCCCGCTCCACTTTTTTCCAAAATGATATTCCTCGCGAATTCCCTCGTACGTTCGGTTTCACCCTTGCTCTCTCTCTCTCTCTCTCTCTCTCTCTCTCTCTCTCTCTCTCTCTCTCTCTGTCTTGCTCTCTCTTGCTCTCTCTATCTCTCGAAAAAGCTCAAAATTAATATTTGAAATGGAACTTGGCTCGCGACAAAATTCCAAATGATATTTCACCGTGGATCCCGACTCTGGAAATCGTAGTGGTAGACTCTAAGCAGGAGAGCCATATAACGAAAAGTCCGAGCTCACAGCTCCAGGGATAGTGATTCCCTAAGTAAGTATAAATCCGGATGATGCGCTCGTAAAAAGACGTATGAGAAAAGGTATAGCGGCATGGGAGGGGCGGGGGAGAACTGCTCGCGACACGTATGACCTGCGGCACTCGTATACTACTGCCTGAACGACCACACGCACTCATATCGACCCTCCGTACCCTCTAAATACGCTATATACGACATTTTGTTACTTTAGCCAAAAACGCGCTCAGCATGTACCTCACCCAGTTCAAGACGATTGAACTTCTTTTCTCTGTCCGCACCGATGTATATATATATTGTGACGGCGTTTCTCTCCTGTCACAAACCCCATGAATCATGGGGATTTCTATGGTTTGTCGCGGCGGGACCGAGTCTCTCCCCGTCCAGAACGTCTCTCGGGCAATCCAACAGGCTTCCTTAAAATATATATTATCAGCGCTATTACTTATATTTTTGTATTTTATTTAACCTATGCGATGTACCGCGGGACGAGGACCGATCCCAGCAGATACCAGCTCTACTCAACCATACAGGAAGGAAGCAGGGATCGGTGGCGTCGAGGTTCATCAGGGAACAACTCACCTAGCCTTTTGTCCATCGGGCACTCTCTCCCATGTAGGGTGATCGGTAGTGGCCAACGATTGGCCGATGCACGACGCCGAGCTTGCCAACATTAGCACTCGAGCTTGGCCCGATCATCGACCGAGCCTTGGATGATAAGAGCGGCCCGATATTCGCAATCAATATTGGCCCTAGAATGGCCTATGAGAATCGGCCGAGCATCGCGTAGGAATTCATTCGAGCATCGGCCAACAATTCCCCGTCAAGATTGCCATCATTGGCACTCGAGCTTGGCCCGATTATCGACCGAGTCTTGGCGGATAACTTTGACCCGATATAGATCACAAAATTGGTCCTGCACTGGCAAAAAACGATTAATTATTTTTGTATTGTAATTCGTCATTACCTGGTCTTTCGAAACGATTAATTTGGACAAAATATTTCACCTATATGGGACTCGAACCTTGAACCTACCTACTCATAGCACGCTGCCCCTATGCTACCGAGTGCTTGTAACATCTGAATCGCAGATATGGCATAAGAGACCAAATGGATTCTCATCATTATTTGTATCACATAAACTATATCAATTAGTTAATATCATTGTGATAATTAGAGAGTTTTATCGAATGACATCTTAGCGGTTCATAAAAATCGGCAGAGTATCGCGTATGAACTCGTTCGAGAATGGGCCAACAATGAGTGCATTGATTTGGTAGTATATTTGTTAAGAGTAAAAAAAGAGTGTCCAATGGACCCGTAAAAAGTATTTATCTCGTGTCTCAATGACATCGACGCGAAACATTGAATCGTCAATATACGAATTGCAGTTCGATCATGCGTTACTCGGCCGAACATTAGCTTCCTATCGG
Organism: Ophion obscuratus; assembly: GCA_964007375.1. Classification (NCBI taxonomy): domain Eukaryota; kingdom Metazoa; phylum Arthropoda; class Insecta; order Hymenoptera; family Ichneumonidae; genus Ophion; species Ophion obscuratus. The sequence continues at coordinate 53,843,351 of OZ023312.1, forward strand.
CGAACCAACATTGGCGAGTCTATACTTCACCGAACGTCGGCCTCGCATCGACAAGCCAATCATTAGCGAGTGTATATTTTGCCGAACATTGGGCTCGTATCGGCAAAAACATGATTGGCGAGTCTATACTTCGCCAAACATCGACCTCGTATCGATAAGCCAATGATTATAGAGCCTATATTTGGCCGAACATTGGCCTCGTATCGGCAAACCAACTATTGGCGAGTCTATACTTCGCCAAGCATCGGCCTCATATCGATAAACCAATAATGAACGAGTCTATGCTTGGCCGAATATTGACCTCGTATTGGCAAATCAATGATTGGCCAGTCTATACTTCGCCAAACACCGGCCTCGTATCGACAAGCCAATGATTAGCGAGTCTATGTTTGGCCGAACATTAGCCGCGTATCGGCAAACCAATGATTGGCGAGTCTATATTTGGCCGAACATTGGCCTCGTATCGGCAAACCAATGTTGGCTAGTCAATACTCAGCCGAGCATTGGCGTACAATTGGGTAATCGATTATCGCCCCGCCAACATTGGTCCAAGTATTGGCCATTACGGCTCAATTGGCGAAACCTACATGGGCGTCTACGTTCAACTCGGCCCGACTTGTCGCACTTTTCACCGGCGCGAAATTCGAAGGCGTCCCGTGGCGAATCGCTGGCTCGAAGCCCCATCCTAAGCCGTCCATCTCAAGACTATCTTTGAAGTGCGGGGTGTGTCACTTTCAAGGTTCTCCACCCATGCACTACGACCACGGGGAGGGTCACACCAAGGGCCAAGAATCTCGCCAATCGAACATTTCAAATCAACCGCCTCGGGCACGAAAAATCGAGAGTCGAATCGGTCGAAACCTCATCAATAGTCGATGAGTAGGCATGGGGTGGGGGTCAGGATTCGCGTCCGCGGACTGGGCCTTTTCGAGAGGACTCTGGATTCAGCGTTGGACGAGGAGAGACGCGTTCCCGCGCCGTTGCCGCCACCGTTACCCGAGAAAAGACACCGCCGTTAGAACTCCACGAGCGAGGCCAGGGGATCCAGGATCTCGTTCCGCGGAAAAGTCGGTAGGGCTGTCCTCTGGCTCTCTAGTTGTGACTGTATTCGGGCCTTGTGAGTAGCTAAGTTGTTGTTTTGTAATCGGGAATTTCATCCCACGGTCTAGAGCGATATCGCAGTGGTGGGGCGCCGACGCGCGCGCGAAAAATATCGACCTCAGCGTTACTTGTCCTTTCTTTCTTTTTTTTAAATAAAATTAAATCCAGTTAGAATCGCCGAGAGGGGTTCACCTTTTGTTTATACGCGGATCCGAGTCTTTAGACTAAGTTATTTGTTATTTTATTTGATATCGTTATTTCGGGAGAAAAAGAAAAACGAGAAATTATCCTGGGTTATGTTATAAAATGGAATAAAAGTAATTGTGACTCCCGAAGGAAAGTGTGTCCTTGTATCTGACCTCGCCCCTCTACCCGTTGTTGGGGCTGACGCGGCCGGCAACCAACTTTCCCGCTGGCCTTCCCAACTTTATAAATTTGCCACGGAGGCCTAACAACCTTGTAGCTGGCGCCCAGTTGGGGAGGGAACAGGCGAATCCCTTTGTTAACGTAAAATGAATCGTTACAATATATATGAAAGGGTAATTTCACTGACTGTCCGATCCCCAAAGAGAACGATTCATTGAAAAAAATTACTAACCATACCGAAAACAGCCAGATGTGCTGACAGCCAACATAACTAATAAGGGAAGTCGGGGGAAGATGATAACGCTACGGTCATGTTCAAATAAAACAATATATGTATAAGTCAGTCCATTTTCATTGTTTTTCAAATTAATTTTGTAATTTTGGAGGCAAAAAAATCAGTCTTTCTGATTTGTACCATACATCATATATTTTTTATTAAACCTATATTTTTCCCATCTCACCCCGTAGTATGCGAGGCAATATGAAACAGCGCTGGGATAATGATGGGACAGGAATCATTGGCATCTTTCGCATATAAAAGTGGTGTATATTCTCAATACTATCAATTTGATAAGCCAATGTTTTGAGGTCTGTAGGATTAGTCCGAATAATCTTTCATCCATATAATTTTTATCAGTTGTAAGTTCTTTTTCTTTCCCTGGTAGAAACACCGGTTGAAGAGGAACCAAATGCTTTTCTAGTTCCATTGAGCTCTTTCTAACGTAAATAGTGGTGCCTCTCAAAATATTCCGGGTTTGCGATAGCTTGTATTCATATTGCCCCATTAGTCGATTAATGAATTAACAAAATATCACGCAATAACCCTGAACATTTCTGAAAAGCCGTTCTTATGATATTAATAATTAGTACTTTCATTGTGTTTATCTATCTGTCTCTAATCAATATCAGCAACTCAAATAAACTGAAACGATGTTAAACTTTACCCAAAATTACACAGTTTTGTAAAAACATCGACATTGTTTTCTCTCTCGAGACGCGTGCGTCCACCACAGTTAATAATTTCACACTCATTCACCTCATCGCCGCCCCTTCAAACTCCAACGGGGGCACTGTGCCCGCACACACTGTTTAGTGGCTAGGCTAGGATTAATCTTACCCCTCGTATTCGTCTTGCCCGAGTTCCCCTATACATTAGTGGAATTAATTCTGGACACTTGTAGTAGAAATTACCTTTTTTTATATTTACGCAGAAAATGTATAATCTGCTACGCCGAAATGATACTATAATGTTTTTTTTTTAATTTTTGATCTATAATGTTTCTACTTCATATTTGCCTTAATAAGCCTACTTTGATGAGAATATAAAATATTAGTGGTCATAACGTAAAAATCATCACTAAATGCGAAATATTAAAAACTTTGAAGTGTCGAGAACCAGTTTTACTCGTGTATATATACTCTAACGGGTTTCCCCTTTTTACATTGACTTTATTTGGGTTCGGGACTCGATTAGGGAGCAAATTAATAGAGACCTTTTTCGCATGCAATAAGTCGTGAATTTATTGCAATTTTTCTCCTTGGTCTCAATACAGTTTCTTTTAAATCCGCCTGTACATTTGAATTTCGTCGTTGGTCGCTTCGCTTGCCCGAGATTCTTACTTGTTTGTGTTGGCGTGTATGTGTGGAGTCTCGCTTAACTCGTGCTGCAATGTTTTTGTGTACGCATATGTTTGAATGTGTGAGTGTGTCATCGCATTGTGGCAGGTAAGTATTGTTTGTGTGCGTGTAGTTTCGCTCGTGTATTTAAATATGGGTGGTGTGTACGTTTGAATGTCTGTGTTGCATGGATGTCGCAGTGTTTACATGTATTTTTTTAAATGTGTGCTAGTATTTGTGCGTTTTCTTATGTGTACATGTGGTGTTGCTTTTATTCCGCCTTACAATTTTTAAATACTTGTGTGTATTTGTGTGTACGTGTGGTGTTGCTTTTATTCCGCCTTACAATTTTTGAATACTTGTGTGTATTTGTGTGTACGTGGGTCGCTCGGGGACCTTTTCATGTGTACTTTGTGTGTGTTCGCGAATTCCGAAATTTCTATGTTGGCTTTGCTCGGCCACTGCCTCGTTTGTTTTGTTTGTCTCTCGCTTGCTCTCTTCAAGTGCTTCGATTAGTTCTCTCTCTCTCTCTCGGTGACGGTTACCGTCAACATTTAAAGACCGAGGAAGACATGTGCATAGCTGGGCGGTCCTCGTACGTTTTTTTAAATGAATTTCTATTTCTTTATTTTATTTAGTTCTTCTGATTACAATTTCCTTTGCCTCATCCTATTTCTATGAGATGCCTACTGTCATTTCTCTTTTTATCTTGAGCATTTTCCTTATTCGGGGGCATCCGATCATTCCTTTTCACTACTTGCGTTCTCTAGCACTTTCCTTAGTCGGGAGTCCTTCTCGGCTCCTTTTCACTACTTGTGCCAACTGACGCTTTCCTTAATCGGGAAATAATCAAGTGCGTCCTTTTCACTACTTATGCTCAGATAATTAAAGCAAGTGATCCGAGGACTATCTCCGATTCCTCTCGCTATTTTGGGCAGTTTCCTTAGTGGTTGTTTTCCTCGCCTTTGCGGCTTGTACTTACGCCCATTCACTACTAATGCCCTCAATAATCGAGAGAAGTCCCTACGTTTTGCTCCTTTTCTTATTCTTGATGCTGGCGCTTTCCTTACTCCGATACTTTCCTCGCGTTTTCAGCTTGTACTGGTATCTTTTTCACTACTTGCGCCAGCCAGAGTTCGAAAGAGAAGACCTTCTTCGGTTCGAGGACGTCCCTTTTATACTGTTATTTTGCCGTTTTTTTTGCTTCCTCTTCTCAGGCGTCCAGGACGTTCCTCGATTTTTCTAGAATCTTTTTCTCCCCCCACTTGACTCTGTTCGAATTTTTAATATCCCCACCGAGAGATAGCCCCCACTTGCTCCGTTTTCAATTTTTGTCCTAATAGCCGCGTTTAGAGGCATGACCGGGCGTGTCAACAATCTTGGCCTTCGCGTACTTGGGAGAAACTCGCACCTGAGACGTACCTATACGTCTCAATACATATATTGTGTTCAATGATCGTAGTACATTTTTACGGAACTTAACATGTCGGAACGTAAGTCCTTGAAAAAACTATTTTGTTGAAAACTTTTAAGGCGAGACACCACTGTGATGGGCCACCAAAATCGACCTTCTTCGCATTTTCTCAAAGTATACATATTCCACGAATATGTGAAAAAATGTTGCGTCAAAATGTTGAAAATTAACGAAGTCACAGACGATTTAGTGGGAGCAGATAACACAACGATTTACGTTCACCAAAACTTTCAATCGCTTTTTTCTCGAAACGCCTTTTCTCGACCTGGCTAGAATCATAACTCTGGCTATAATCGTCAAATTTAAAATAAAAAAAATACAATTTTCCCTAATTGCAGTATAGCTATCGTTAAACGTAGTCGTTTTTTTTTTAAATTTAGTATTTTTTAAGCCCGCGAAGTTAAAATTTCGCCAAAATTTCACTTTTGTCTTTTACACCCGCCATTTCGTTTTTTATTCAAGAAATGACGACGTACAACTAGAAGTACATCTATATAAGATTATAAAACTTTTCGTTTTTATTTTTCAGACCAACCATTGTCAAGTTATCGATCCGGCCGTTGGACCACTTTTTTTTATATAGACGTTCTATTATACCTCGATAACGTTATTAACTTTTAATTTTTCTAATAAAAACGTTCACGACATACATTCAATGTATGTATAATAACATACCTTTATTCCAAATCCCGAATAAATAATCTAGTAAACAAAAAACAATTCGGAAAAAGACCTATTTTTCGCCCGTCACAGTGGTGCCCTCCCTTAAGGTCTTATATATGCAAAATTTCAAAATTTTAAATTTTTATTGTATTTTTTATTCCATTAGCCTGAACGGTTAGGAATATTTTAAGGTTTACAAAGTTGAAAAATTCTAAAAACTGTTATAGTCGTAGCATTTAGAGCGTAAAAGCTTTTATTTTCTTGGAAGCAGCTAGGTAGCTGCGATAACCAGGTAGCCGCGCTATACGGAGACAGGTGCGCTAGATCGGAAACTACCCTTTTCTATTGATTACTTATTATCCCTACGTAGAATCGTGTAACGGTAAAGGTAACGGGTTTTGTCGGTTTGGTCTACGATAAAAGTAAGTTTTTTTTCGGTTCGGCACAAGCATAAAACCAGGAGGTGGAAGTAAAATTATTTAGTCCGAATTGAGACATTGTAGAGAGAAGACAAAATTGTGAGCTGAGACAGTTGTATTTTAACATGAGTGATTGTGAAGAAACCCATCCTAGCTTAGATAGGAAGGGTTAACGATTCATGGGAGGACGCCCAGGCATTCGCAAAAAACATTTTTTTCACGGCAGTCGGTATACGGAAAAATCGGAAGCCGAAATAAACACAAGTGCGTCTGCAAAAAAATTAAAAGTTTCAACAGCAATCGATGTAAATATTGACTGCGCACATGGCTACGTAATCGTCAAGTTTCTATCCGTGTTCACTACAATTGCTTCTCTCGTAAAGTGCAAAACTTGTAACAGTGACATCATGTTGTCTGAAACACGAGTTAGAGGATTGGAATTTACCTTAGTAAACAAGTGCGAGAAGTGCGACCAAAAGGAGATAAGTTCGAGTCCTTCGCCTAAAAGTTATTGTTACGAAATAAAGCGCAGCTTCACGTTGGCTATGCGAGTATTAAGTGTTGGATTGACGGGAATGATCATTTTCTGCGGTATTATGAATCTCCCAAAATGCTTCAGTCAAACGCTCTACGACAAAATTACCAAAAAAATACGAGATGCAGCCAAAGAAGTTGCAGATTCGTCTATGCAAATGGCAGCGGGTGAAGAAAAAAGAAAAAAAATTGCACGTCTATCGATGACATGAAGAAAGGAATCTGGGTAACATATTATCACAAGTGCTCAACCGATGAAAATCCTCAGCATGACAACTGTCCTTCTGGCAAAGAAAGTTGGTGCACGTGGCGACAAGCCGAAGCCGCAAACACGCTCGACTCATATACCCATAAGCCTTACACTTGATAAAACTGTGGCAGAAGCCATAAAACCAGTGTATGAAGCACTTAGTAACGACGAGTTACTGGAGAGATGTTTAAGAGGCTTCACACAAAATAATAACGAGTGTTTGAATTCTAAGATTTGGAAAATTGCTCCGAAAAATGCATGGAGTGGTTTAACGATTGTTGAAATCCCCGCACATATTTTGGCTAGCACTTTGAATGACGGAACAGTCGCCTTTCTCCGAATTATGAAAAACCTTGGTATTACGATTGGGCCGAACGCGATGGAGACTTGCGAACATCTGGACGAATTACGCCTTACTCCCACTGGAATTCAATCTGAAAAGGCAACAGAGGAAGCAAGGATTGCCGCCAGAAACGACAAAAACATGTTGGAGACGTTTTATGTGCCAAGGAAAGCTCCACATATATCGCAGGGTGCTATTAAATAAGGTAAGATTGCATTTATAATAGATACCGCGCGGTGCAGCGGGCCGCCAACTTCAAAGCCGTTTTTCCACGATTGACTTTTTTGAACCTTGTGAAAGTTCTAGCTCTTGAACGCAGATTCAAATCTCTTTGAAATTTTTATAACATATTCTTCGTATCATCACATATCGTGTGAACCACAAAAACAAAAATTTCAATGATACAAAAAAATAAAATACCCATAAAAAATTGAGCAAAAAATGTTAAGTTGCGAATTTTTATGATAATAATTTTTTTTCTAAATAACATTGTTGGTTCATACTGAAGATATATTCATTATGCGATTATAAATGTGTTAATTTTTTTCAGACACCCACACCGATGCTAAGAACTTTCACCATTAATACGCGCGAAAAAAAAATACATTGCTTTATTATGTTATATGTTCGCCAGTTGTTAATATTTCTGATTTATTTTTACATATACTTAACCATATGCATAAATGATCTGTAAAAAAATGTTGTCAATATATGCGTCATTTTTTTCAACCGCGTCTAGAAAAGTCCCTTCACAAATCGGCGAAATCGCGTGTATAAGGCTTCAAACGCCATTTCCGATACATATACAAGAAATCTGGAACTTAAGACGGGAGGCTGAATACGAAGGTCCAAATAAAGCGTTTATTCGGGAACTTTTAGAAGGGAAAAAACAAGCTAGCCCAGTAAACATTGCGGTATCTTTTCATGTATATTTGAAATGTATGAAGAAGTGTACAACAATAAGCAATATATGACTGCAGATTTATCAGCCTATTCCATGTGCAGTCGTAATTCTTGACTGAAACAAAAACATCAATAAAATGTTCAATTGTCATATATTTTCCTTCTTAGTGAATTAAGAAAAAGGCGAAAGAATAGTGAAATCATAACTTCTCTCAGGTTTGAAAAACATATATGTTTAAAACAAACATTTTAACGTCATATAAAAATTATTTAAAAAACCTTTTTGACGGACTTTTTGAATTCACTCAGAAGAGATTTTCATACTGAAGAAAGTATACTTTGGTTTGCTGCAATAGGTTGTTTAGTTCTTTTTGCTATCACGCCCGGCAATTTGGAACAATCGTGTAAATGAAAACGGGAGAAAACACGCTTCAAAGTTTTCAATAGGAGGAAATATCAATCGCTTTTTTGCTTTTGGCCTTGTATCTTCAAAAATATTTGCAATTGGCTTCTGTAACTTTGTAAATAAATTTTTGGATAGTTTATCAATCGATTTAAACAATATAAAAACGATTTCTCAGACGTTCTCATTGAGGCTCCGTCCTTAAGAACGATAAAACAACTCTTAAGGGGAGGGTAGGGGTTTGCACTTTGAAAAAATCGATTTTTTGCTTGTTTTTTCTTATAGTTAAACATTTCAAGAATGTAATCCCAAAATTTTAAGTCAATCAGAGCAAAACTCTCGGAGTTATTGACTATTTAGTCCCACTCCTCTAACACTGTAGCTCCGGCTTTTCTAAACTTCAAAGGCGTTTTTCTCGAAACCAGTTTTTAAAGTCCGTGTTCACTGCCATTTGAAAACTACATGACCGATTTATTTCAAACTTGGTACACACTTTCTACATATAAAATACCCCCCTCCCCCCAATGGTTAGTTTGAGATTTGTTTTACATTTCGGGGGTTTTCCACCCCCAAAATGGCGGAATTTTTCGTGAAAAATAGCACTTTTTACTTTACATGACCACCAAAAATTTAGAAATGAAAAAAATTATCAAAGACCGTTGGGGGGAGCATTTGATGATACTTTGACTAAATTTTAATGGTACTTGATTTCAGATAATTTCTAGCTGAGATATAGTGACCACCGCAAATCGGGTTTTTCCAAAAGCGTTCTTGGAAAAGCTTTGTCACCCGCTTGTTTGTGGATATTTTCGTGTACAAATTTTACGGAATTTTTTTTTAAATCACACTTAACAACGTACAAAAGGTTTCAATAAATTTGCTCTATCCATATAGATGAAAAAAAATCGCAAAACAGTGTTTTTTCACGCTGAAACCCCTACTTAACTTAATCCCTTAAACTCAATCGAACAAAATTGACTTTCTTTTTCATTTTATGCAACTCCATTGTCGTTTAATGTAGGATTAAAAGGCGATAATGATGAGAAGTAACTGTTATCGTTTTTCATATAAAAGTTAGCTACACGTTTTCCACTGAATAAAAATCACATTACAATGCACATAATGGTATTTGTCAACCTCGTGATTTTTTACTGTTCTTCTCTTGCTCTCCCCCCGCTCTCGTTCTCTCGCCCTTTTTCTCTTCTACCTCTGATTTTATTGTATCGTATAAAGACGACAACGACTATGGACCTGTGACATTTTGATTGATAGGCTTAACGCCACGTGGGATCAATTTTTCCCTCCGCCCTCTGTTGTTGTTCGAATTCAGTGTGTATATTCGCGACAGGTTTCGAATTCGCCTACTCCGAGAGATATAGCTCGTGGAAATTTGTGTGAAAATTCTTAAAGGAATAATTTTCTCGTAGAAATCGGAATTTATTGTTTTTCTCGTCGTTGAGGGGCGGGGGTTGAGGAGGTTTATAGCAAGCATCCTACTGGATTTTTGTGGAAAGAGCATCGTGTGGAAACGGAAGTGTCGGGGTTTGTTCGGTGGTGCAAAGAACCCGAAGAAATGTTCCATGACGGCGAAACTGTCGGGACTTTGCTATATAGGTTGGTAAACCTCGGAAAAAGGTGTCTACCCCTAAACAAATGTACGTCTTTCTCGAAATGGTGCTCAACCGATATCTCGGATACAGCTGAATTTTTGTGGCAGAAAATCCAAAATGTACATCTTTCTATTCTCGTTTTTTTTTCTTCTACAACTCAGCAGTTCATTACATATTGTTTTTTTATACGAGTTTTCGTTGATGATACATTTGCTGGTCATTGTCCATCAGCTTGAACCTTTTGGAGACAGAAACGAGCTTCTTCATTTACCGAAAAACTGAAACGGGACAAACGAAATATTGGCGGGATGGGCGATTACAGAAGCGCGACGAAACAATCAAATGTTCGTCAGACGCTTTGGAGGGCGGGTGGACAGAAATCCAATGAAGGGACAGTGAGTACCGAAAGCAGTGTAGTTTATACAGTGGGCAATTTCTTTTTATCCGCATGTCATATCTCGTCGTATGACTCACTCGTGCCACAAAAAAGGACGATTGTAGAAAAAGGACACGATAATTATTCGTGAAATCAAAGAACGTTCGCGTGGTGGGCACTGTGTATCCATCGAGAACGGTGTACATACGATGGTTTTTTGCTCTCTGGCACGTTGACGATTCTTTTGATGTTTGGAAACATTTTCTGCGGAGAAGGAAGATCCGAAAACGATGGGGCGGATCGAAAGAGGACCTACATGTTATATCTTTTTCTTTTTCTTTTAACCAACGACAGAATTTACAACATGATTGATCTCGCATTGAATTGATTTTTCAGAGGGTTTTATCAAGATTGTAACAGACAATGAACGAATTTTCGGCCATCAAAGAATTACGCGAACAGGATGATGTTTAAAAATATTCGAAATCGCATGGAAAAACTACAGAATCCTCTTCTTATCCTCCATAATCGGACGCGTAGGGGAAGGTAGGGCACAACTCTTTTTGAAACTAATGTTTACTCTCACCAAATCAGTCTGATTAGAAGAAAACGTTCATATCCGATTTTTATAGACCTTTGGGCGTACAGCAAAGCAACCATTTTATTGCAAAAAGATTTGAAATACCAAAATAATGGGATCGACCAGAATTCGCGAATTGGCTCATTGTGCCCTTCTGATGGGTACAATGTGTCAGATAGGTGTGTCAAGTACTGTGGAACGTGGGGTACAATGAGCCGATTTGAACTCTCTTGTATTTTCATACGTTGCGTTCTTGCAGTACCGATTCTTTCAGTTTGCTCTCCTCCACTGTGCCTCTCGTAGTTTTGCATTTGCGATTGCGTGTCATTTTCTTCTTCGTGTATAACTAAAGTGAAATAAATAATCATTTTCCGTATTTGTACCTTAACGTCGTAGTCATATTATTTGCCAACAATATTGGGAGTCGACTTAGTGTGCCCCACAACTCGGAGACACATTTTACCGCGCGAGTGAAATATTCGCGTACTGATAAAATTAATCATTAATTAAACTACGAATGGAACAACACAAGTCACTGAGTGAATTATAAATAATGACACTATTGATTAGGACCGAATACTCGAGCCGCTACAGAAAGTGAGGTTATATTTGACGTTTTCCCGGCCAATTAATTTTTATTGCAAAGTTCAAATCAATTTTTAATTTTCAATCATTTTTTTTGAGCTCTTGAAAAATTGTGCCCAACACATTTTTTTTTGCTTTTACGAGCTACAAACCTTGGAGAGATCGCATGTGGCTCACATTGCCCCGTGACACATTGTGCCTCACTCTCTCCTACTCGCAACTCTTCAATTACATATAAAAACGACCAAAATGTTCCCACGGTTATTAATCAAAATATATTATTCAGAATAATCTACACTGATTTAACTTAGAGGCTCGAAAAAATGGCCAAATCCCGATTTTTTTCTCGGTATCGGTTAGTGAAAGAGAAACTCAATTGTATTTCGTTGTCTCGTCCTCTATCAACTCGTAGTCACGCTAGTTGTACTACCTATTGCCACAGTTGAGTTTAAAAAAACAACATCGCATCTAGGCGGCCCCCCCCCCGTATGCGGATCTTCGCCATTACGCTTTTCTGTGCGTCTAACGTCACATGTTGAATTCCGTCAGTCTAAAATTTGCATTATATCAAATATAGATTATGCCGGGAAAAAGTAAGAAAAGGAAAAGGAGTCGGACTGGGGGTATAGATACGCTGGAAAAATTGTATCATCTATTGAAAAATGAAGTCAGAACGCGCGGCATCTCGACGCCAGAGAAGCGAAGTCACCGCTGCGAGCGAGCGAGTTCTTCGGAATCCGAAAAAGAAAATCGGACATCTGGAAGACATCGTAAATCTCGTAGCAGATCCTGAGCGAGTTCCTCGAGGCACAGTTACGACTATGACGATGGTGAGCATAGCCCGAGAGGCCTGTCACATCGTGGTCGCTCCAGACCGGACCGGAGATAAAACTCAAACTCCCGGAGTATCGAGAGTGTCGGAACTCCAAAACGTGCTCAGGATGACCTTGACGAGGGCGAGCATAGCCCGCGAGGCGTGTTACCTCGTGGTCTCCCTACTGGCAAGGACGGGAATACAGGGCCAGGGAACCTGGCCCATCCGATACTCCTGGAGAATGATAAAGACAAAACCTCTAAGGACCAACGCGCTGGAAATATCAAGACGCTGGTACTCGACGGTGATGAAATCGAGGCATCTTCCGACGAGGTCCTCGACGAAGCGATTCTCGCTTTTCTCGGAGGAGATCCGATGAAAACTGATCAACCTGGCCCGGCTGTAAATTCAGCGGTTGCCGAAATCTGGTCGAAAATGATAAAATCGGGCTTATCAAAGGATACTAAACAGGATCTAATAAAAAAAAGTACCCGTCGGCTGCGAACGGTGCAGTCCTAAAGGCACCGGGACTTAATCCCGAAGTAAAATTAGCTATGAGCGTTATAGCAACTCAAAAGGACTCACATCAGGCCCAGACTCAATTGAGTGCCGGGATAGCTGCTATCGGGCTCTGTTTAACTGAGATCCTCAAACAGGAGAAAACTGGCGAGAGTCACTGCAAGGCGCAGCTGATCACTTTCCTGAGTGATGCGGGGAAAATGCTTACAGACTTACAGACTTACAGACTAACGGACTTACAGACTTACACCACGAGGTATCGCTGACACGAATGTCGCTCATTGTCCCAGGTCTTAACTCCGTGATGAAAGCGATTGCGGACGATGGCGCAATCGATACCTTATTATTTGGCGAAGCTTTGCTGACAAATTTAGAGCGGCCAAAGCAGTAGAAAGATCGGGCCTGGACTTAGCAAAGACCGGAAAGCCAACGCCCGAGACTAAAAAAGCCCAGGCAGCAACATCCAAGCCTCCTCAGAGCGGGAGATAAAGGTACAGCGGGTCGTCCCAGAATTTAAACTCGAGGGGCCTCTCCCGGAGAAACCAACAAAATTTCCGACAGGAGAGGCAGAAGCGGCAGAAGCCGAGGTATCAGCCCATCCAACCAAAGAACGGGCCCCGGAAATAGAGGTGAGTCGAATCGCGGGGCGTCTTCAACAATTTAGGCGAGCGTGGGTAAAATTTACGTCCGATCGCTTCGCTCTTCGATGTGTTAAGGGGTATAAATTCCTTTTACCTCTGAGGTTTACCAAAATAACGCTCCCAGTGAGCCTAAGTGGTCCCTACATGAGCAAATCCATCTGGACAAAGCCATACGTGACTTACGAAAAAAAGGAGCTATTTCTCCGTGCGAACCATCCGCAGGACAATTTATATCGTCGTACTTTTTAGCGGATAAATCGTCAGAGGACAAAAGATTCAACTTGAATTTGCGCAAATTAAATCGGTTCATATCACCTCGTCACTTTAAGATGGAAGATAGACGAACGGTCCTCCGATTGTTGTCGGAAAATTGGTTCATGTCATCAATCGATTTGAAAGACGCATATTTCCTGTTCCCGGTCGCATGAAAACACAGAAAATTCTTGCGATTCAGCTATAAAGGAACAACGTTTGAATTCAACTGTCTGCCCTTCGGATTGTGTACTGCACCATACGCGTTTACAAAACTGTTAAAGCCGGTAGTTCAGTATCTAAGAGCCAGCGGTTTTATATCAATGGTATATATAGATGACATCCTGCTAATGTCGAGATCCGAAGCTGAATGCCTAAAGAATCGAATGAACGAGTCACATCTTTGAGTCACTGGGGTTCATACTAAATCGTAAGAAATGCCAATTAACACCAAGCCACCAATGTCAATACCTGGGCTTCATCTTTAACACCCAGAAAATGGCAGTTTCACTGACTCAAAAGAAACGAGAATCGATTCTAAAATTAGCGTCGTCCTTCCAGAAGAAGAAAAAATGTAAGATTCGAGATTTCGCTCAGTTCATCGGAGTCCTTGTAGCAGCAAATCCAGGTGTTAGTTATGGGTGGCTATATACTAAAGAATTCGAACGCGAAAAGTTCAGGGCACTCAAGAAAGTAGATGACAACTTTGATGAATATATGAGCCTCAAGAATAGTCTGAAACCAGACTTAGATTGGTGGAGCAGAAATATTATGTCAGTAAGCAATCTTATCAGGTCATATAAATTCCAGATAGAAATATTCACGGACGCGTCTCTCTCTGGATGGGGAGCATTCTGCAAGAGGGCGAAGGCCCATGGGTGGTGGAGCTTAGACGAGCAAGAACACCATATTAACTTTTTGGAATTACTAGCAGCCTTTTACGGCCTCAAATATTTTGCAAGTAAACATCGAGGGTGCGAAATCCTGCTCAGGATAGACACCACAGCAATATCATACATAAATAGGATGGGATATTGTGAAATGTGGATATTTGCCTCATATATCTGTTCTAAAGAGAATGTAGAAGCCGATTAAGAGTCGAGAATCGTACCCCGAGAAACGGAATGGGAACTAAGCGATGAGGTATTTAATGCAATACAATCAAAACGCGGCTAATTTGACGCATACCTCTTCGCGTCATACGTAAACGCAAAATGTCGGACGTTTATCTCATGGCACCCGGATCCGGACGCAATCGCAATAGATGCGTTTACTGTTTCATGGTCGGACTATTACTTTTACGCCTTTCCCCCATTTTTAATGGTATTACGAGTATTGCAAAAAATCCATATACATAAGGCGGAGGGGGTAGTGGTCGTTCCGTACTGGCCGACCCAGCCCTGGTTTCCCCTATTTAAATCTTTAATAGTATCGGGAGAAATTATTCTAGAGCCACACTAGAACTTGCTTACCTGCCCTTTCAGAGGCTCACACTCATTGGACACGACGCTTATCCTGGTTGCCGCTCGCTTATCAGGCAAGCGTTTTCGCTAAAAGGCGTCCCGGACGAAGCATCGATCATTATGATGGAATCTCTGTCGGAGGGCACCATCAGGCAATACACTAAAGCGCTGCGACTTTGGTGGATATTTTGTCAAGAAGAAAAAGTTTCTCCGTTCGATTACTCCGTTGCTCGAGCGCTCCAATTCTTTGCATCCCTCGTCGGTAAAGTAAAATCTTATAGCACGCTGAATATGTACAGATCGGCAATTTCCCTCCTATCGTCAAATGAGTTGGGAAAAGATCCAAGAATCCTAATGTTTTTCAAAGGTATAGCGGTAGCGAAACCGCAAACGCCGAAATATCCGGTGATCTGGGACGCAGATCTCGTCCTAAAATACTTAGCGACACTATATCCCAACACGGACCCGTGCAGAAATGTGACCGGGCATTCCCGACTTGACGTCTGGTCCAGGCTTGGCTTGCCTCGTCTGATTTACCTAACCATGCCCTTTTGTGGAACAGACTAGGAATATCATAAAACCTTTTTTTGGGGAGAACATTGACATTTCCTGAATATTAAATCCCAACCTATTATTAAATAATACTTTTTGCGTCATCAAAGGTATTAATAATTGAATGTAATAATATGATTACATTTATTGTAATTGTATACTCCGTTTTATCATCATATTATTTTCTTTGAGAATAATCGACGCCTGACAATGCTATCATAAAGAATAATCTATGATAGTCAACGAAAATTATATGCTGATATGATGGAGGATATAATTACAATAAATGTCATCACATTATCACGGTGAATTATTAATATCTATAGTACAACGCCGACGTTATTTTTTTCATTTTTCCTGTCCTCTATATATCAACAAAAGTAATTTTGAGGTTGGTTTTATCGACATTTCCTGGTCATTTACTGCTTGTTCTCCGGCCTGTTCCTGATCAGTTCCCGATCAACTCCCTAATACTTTCCTGGTCATTTTCCGCTTGTTCTCCGGCTTGTTCCTGATCAGTTCCCAAGAAAGGGAACAGCGGATCGGGACCTAACCTTAGACCCGTTACATTGCGAACCTATTCCAGGGTGGAAGGCCCGACCAGAGCCTGATATTATCTCGGGAAGGCAGATCAGGGGCAGTCCTTTTTCCCGACTCAAATTTCTACACGGGGAGTTATCACTGGAAAACCTCACGACGAAATTAGTGACGTTACTTGTCCTGAACTACCGCACAGCGCGTCCAAACACTGCCGCTGATCAAAAGGGAGAATATCACGATAACGAGGACGCTGGCTTAAATAAAAATACCCGAGCCTCAGGATAGCCGGAGGATCAGCCTTTTTTGAATATTCCCTTTTTCGAGGAAAAACCAGCGCTCTGCACTGCGTCTGCTCTTCAGCAGTACATCCATCAAACCAAAAAGCTGCGCGGGAAGGAATCCAATATGCTTATTACATTCAGAAGACCTCACGGGCAAGCGTCATCGCAAACGATCAGTCGGTGGATTAAAGAAACGCTTGAAAAATCGGGTATCGATACCAAAATATTCGGCGCACATAGCACGCGACATGTGGCTACTTCATCTGCAGCTCGCAAAGGAGTAAATATCGAGGTAATCCGAAGAGGGCGGCCTGGACGGAAAATTCGAGCGTGTTCAGCCGATTCTATAACCGGCCTATACTTCAGCCAGCTAATTTCGCTTCCGCAATTATTAACAATGTTTAGAGTAAAGTTATCCCTTTAATCAAATAAAAAGTTGTATCCAACGCGCATGAGAGATAAGAGGCCATTGGGAGGTCATAGACTTAAATCGCCACATGCTTTGAACAACTACGACTTGATATAAAGGACGAGACAGCGAAATACAATTGGAGGTTGAACGAACTTACCTTGCGTGAAGTTCGACTGTAATTGTATGAGCTGTCTCGTCCGAATATATCATCACCCTCCCAGAAATTCGCAAACTCTTTACCCAAGCCCTACTTTTGAAGAAACTGCGATTTAAGGGCTTTAAAATATAATGGCGAAGATTCGCATACGGGGGGAGGGGGGCGCCTAGTTGCGATATTGTTTTTTTAAGCTCAACTGTGGCAATAGGTAGTACAACTAGCGTGACTACGAGTTGATATATTCGGACGAGACAGCTCATACAATTACAGTCGAATTTCATTTAAGGTAAGTTCGTTCAACATCCAATGTTCTTATCACAAAGGTACATATATATTGAGAGCCTTAAAAAAGTCACCAAAAAATACAGAAAAACAACCAAAATATGGTAGCCGGCAGATGATGACATTTTTTCGCGACGCTTTCGCTTAAACGGTCCATCTGGAATCTAAAAACCAAACGGGTTATTCAAGCTAACAATAGATACGAGTCGTTGGCGATTATCAATTTCCTAATCTTTTATTTTTAACATCGTGGCGACGAACTGAACTCCAGCATATAAAATCTATGAACAAAGTTGTCATTTTTACGTAACTATTAAAAAATTAAGATCCATTTTTAAAAAGTGGTATCGTCAACTACCTACAAATATTTCTTATCGTATCTCCTGTTAAGGGGCCAGTCCACTTTGAAAATTAAAAAAAAATCGAACGCAAGCAAGACTTGAAGATATCGACGATGAAGAGCAATCAGAAGGGATTTTGTACGGTGCAGGAATTTCCGATTAAGTTTAGGTAAGAGTTTTTCATAGTATAAACTTCAAACGCGTTTTCCTCGAAACAACGTTTTCAAAATCTAGCTCCATCGGATCTCTAAAACTAATAAACCGATTCTCTTGAAATTTAAACCACATATTCGCAGTAAACATGATTCGCAACAAGATGATCCTCGATGGTTTTAAAATTTTGATTTTTTACTCTTTTTTTGCGAAAAACTGCGAAAAATGCTTTTCTTTTTTCCTTTTTTCGTTTTTCATCTGCCCTTTTTTTATTTTTTGATAAAACTTTTTATCCGAGAGTCATTCTGAAGCAGGTGTCATACTGAATCTAATGGACTTTGATTTTTTTGTTCCAGACAAGCCGTTGCCGACATGTGATGGAGCCACCTAGCCCACTTATTTTTGAGGCGGTACGTTAAACTATATTTTTTGTACTTAAAAATGGATAAAAATAAATTCAATTTAAAAAAAATGTATTTCAAGACTTTATTTGTCAAGCCCAACAACTTTTATATTCATATCTTTCATAAAATCCTCAAAAAAATCGCGAAAATATCCTTTTTTCGTGGCTCCAAAGTGGACTGGCCCCTCAATTTGGAAACCATCCATTGGTTCTCCAGATATCTCGTCGGCTGACTTTGAAAACAGACTTTCAAGAAAAATGCGTTGAAAAGGTTTAAGTATGGTGCTGCTACCGTTCGCCCGGCCGACTGTTAGACCGATGACACACACAACGGTTTGTGCCGACTCGCCGATCGAGTTGGCTGCCGCTGGCATTTCTTCGCATAGACGATGTGTCGAGGCGACTGTCCAGCCGCTAAGCAACGCTTGCCGCAGGGTGTGTTTGGCAACATTGGAAAACACAGAAATATGCGCCGATTTGGCGATCGAGTCGGCCGCCGAGTCGGCACCAAATGCTGTTTGTGTCATTGCTTTTAGAAGCTGTAGCTCATTCAATTTTAAGAATATTTCAATGTAATTTTCAGAGAATATAGCTCAAAGGTGATACGATCAAATAAAAATATTTTTAGAAAATACAATTTTTTTACCCACCTAGGTAGATGTAGCCGGTTAATAAAAATGTAGTTCCTACCTGTACAGTCGTTATTAGAGTCTGAAATTGAACTGATTGGGTGAATGTGGGAAGCTGAGACGATATCTATTAATTTTTTAAAACTCTGTATTTCTGTCGGTCTGTCTGCTTGAGCGAAGTTCGCGTGAAAATGGCGGAAACTTTTGGAAATAAATGGTTAAACATTTCCCCGCACCTTGCCTCATCTGCATCTGTCAAGTAGAACCTAAAAAAATGCGATTTTCATTCTACAAACAAGTTTTTGGAAAATACTTAATGTAAGACAACTTCATTAGCTTCAAAACCGGACTCTATTAACGATGTCCATTTTCTAATGTGATTATAAATATGTATAAAAGTTTATGGAAAATATCGCCCAGATAGAAAACTATACAGGGTGAGACACTAACTGTTGCCACCTTGAATATCTCTGTAATTATCGACGTTATAAAAAAATATTTGAAACAAAAGTTGTACCGTACGAAAGGGGTCATCAAATGCGACGATTTTTTTATCTCAGTGGAGGCGCAGTCGCACAGTAAAGGTCACCTCCACTTTTTTAAATGGGACGTTACATTTTTTTTTCAACTATCTTGTAGAGCATCGAAAACTGCATAAAAACATTTAGGGGTCAAAGTCGATCAAGGTCATTTAAGATAAAAAAGTGACATGAACTTTATTATTATGTGAAAGTACCTTTATTTACAGTAGATGTTCAAAGTGATTGCCATTGCAATCAATGCAGTACTGCAATCTCCTCATCACGGATTGTGTAGAATTTCCTATCACTTCGGCACTTATCGAATCACAGGCTCGAAGAATTCTCTTACGTGTATCATCCGGCGTAGTTGGACGTTCTTTATAAACAAGATCTTTCAAGTATCCCCACAAGAAAAAGTCCAGAGGCGTCAAGTCTGGCGCCCGAGCCGGCCACGATACAGCTCCTCCGCGTTCAATCCAACGATTTGGAAATCTCTTTTGCAATTTTAGCTATCAGCGAAAAATCTGCCGGGCACCCATCGTGTTGATACCACATTCTGTATCTTGTTTCTAAAGATATTTCTTCCAATAACGGACCTAATGTTTCTTGAAGGAATGGGGTGTACTTCCTACCATTAAGATTCCCTTCGATGAAATAAGGGCCTATGATTCTATCCCCAATAATCCCACACCATACATTAACCGACGACGGTCTTTGATATACAACTTGCCACAGCCAATGTGGATTTTCAGTCGACCACAAATGCATGTTATGCAAGTTAATATTTCCCTGATTCGTAAATGTTGCCTCATCAGTAAATAAGATCCGATTAATAAATGAGTCATCTCTCTGAATCTGGCGTTGAGCCCATCGTCAGAATTCAGTGCGATTCATGAAATCCGTACCAGTTAATTCCTGGTGGAGACTGATGTGGTAAGGATGATATTTATGACGATGTAGAACATGTAGAATACTTCTTTGGCTTACGCCAGATTCCCTCGCAATTTGACGAGAATTCGCACAAGGGTCTCGATGAACGGCGGCAAGAACACCAATTTCCGTTTCTTCGTTAGTAACTCGCTTTGGTCGGTTACTTTCCTGACGGATTAAGGATCCAGTTGTCCTCAGTTTAGTGTACGAAATTTGAAATGTACGGCGTGTAGGATGAGAGCGTTCAGGAAATCTTTCAGCGTTAAAGTCTCTAGCTCTCACTGCATATTTCTGACATTCTCCGTAAATTAGAAGCATATCATCAAAAGAATTCATCATTTACATTCGCTTGATTCATTAATATTAGTCTCACCATTCTTACTATCGTTATCTTGGGTTTGTTTGGGCGAAACATTGTACAATGTTCCGTGTACATTATAGGTTTGGTGCCGTTGTTTACATACAAGACAATGGTTAGACTTCGACGATAAGTGCCGAAGTGAGAAAAATTCGTGATGAGTAGATTGCAATACTGCATTGATTCCAATGGCAATCACTTTGAACATCTACTGTGAATAAAGGTAATTTCACATAAAAATAAAGTTCATGTCACTTTTGATCTTAAATGACCTTGAACGAATTTGACCCCTAAATGTTTTTTATGCAGTTTTCGAAGCTCTACAAGATATTTGAAAATAAAATATACCGTCCCATTTAAAAGAGTGGAGGTGACGTTTACTGTGCGACAGCGCCTCCACTGAAATAAAAAAAATGGTCGCATTTGATGACCCCTTTCGTACGGTACAACTTTTGTTTCAAACATTTTTTTGTGACGTCGATAATTACACAGATATTCAAAGTGGCAACAGTTAGTGCCTCACCCTGTATAGGAGCTATATAAACCTGTATAGAAAAGTATATAAGAAAATGTTGCCTATACAGGGTGTCCCAGAAGAAACGTACGCCCTTCTAGCATTTGATAGGGGAAAAAATTCCGAGACGAAAAGTCCTCAGTCATTTTTTGATCAGACGCATAGATAATTCATTATGCATTAAAATAAATAGCCAATCAGATGCGCGCTACAGCTGAAAGGCAGCGTAGAGGGGAGGGATAGGGGAATGCGTTGTAAATGCGTGCGCCTGAAAATGTGTGTGGAGGGAACATTCCGAAAGCATATGTGCAAGTGCACACACACACGCCTGTGCGCACGTACACTCATGCTCGGACACACACACTTGCACACACACACTTGCACACACACACACACACACACACACACACACACACACACACACACACACACACACACACACACACACACACACACACACACACGCACACACACACACACACACACACGCACACACACACACACACACACACACACACACACACACACACACACACACACACACACACGCACGCACGCACGCACGCACGCACGCACGCACATACACACACACACACACACACGCACAGACCACATGGGGAGTCTGTAACCCCAACGTGGCGTGTCCCCAGGCGGCGGATAGGGGGAGGCCCTTGTATATAAGTATAGACATAGATGTAGAAATATCTATATAGATGTAGATATACATATGGAGATATCTATCTGGATATAGATATGGATATTGAAATGCCTATATACATATACAGGGCAGGAGGCAATCAAGATACCTCCCGTGGACCAACAGACACGGGGAACAAACCTCGATAGCAAATGATTATGGGAAGTCCAATAAAGGATATACCGATTGGGGTGCAGGGGCACGGATCCCCAGTACCGGCGCCTCCAGGGAGTGACCAACCGGGCTCCCGGGCGTCGTCATCGAACAACCGCATTACCATGGAGGTGGTATATTGTGCGCCATGGAGGCCACTTGGCCTCCATGGCGCATAATGTTTCAAGTGAAGAAAAGGAACAGACAGGATGGAACCAAAAGGACATTTTGAAGTTGGTAGAGAGGCACGAAAAGATGCTGGAGAGCCTAGCCTCTTTTATCCAGCAGAAGAAAAACCTCCACCAAGAGATCCAGTGGTAGGTTCCTATGCTTACCAGTACTTGAAAAGGTATAGAGGACCTGGTAACGTAGAGTGCAAAGTCACATGCGGCAACGTCGACTAGAGGTTCGCAAACCACGCCGACCATAAGTCAAGCGAAATCGACTCTCCCTAACAAGGAGAGGAACGATGAAGGCATGGACGTGGGCGGTACCTCGACGCAAGTAATCAAGGTGAAGAGGAGAAAGCGGGTTACACCGACGTCGACCGAAGGAAAGGAGCCGAAGAAGAAGCAGCTGATGGAGCCATTGGCTAGTCAATCCGAGGATAAGGGAGGCGAGAGATCAGATCGGAAGTGGCAGACTGTGCGAAAGAAGAAAAGATTGCACAAGATATCCCAGAAGCAGCTTCAGAAGAAGCCGCAGAAACCTCGCGAACGGCCGACTCTGCCCAACGCTCTCGTCACCCACAAAAAGGGTGACTTGAGCTATGCGGAGATCTTGAGTCGTATAAAGAAGGATCCGGCGCTCAAGGGTGCAGGTGAATGCGTCCAAAAGGTGCGCAGAACGAACGCGGGAGATCTGCTGATCGTTCTGAATAAGGAGAGCTCAGCCAAAGCACCGGAATTGCGAAACCAATTCGAAGGTGTTCTTGGTGAATCAGCAGCAGTCTAGAGTAAAATCCA
The DNA here is from genome assembly GCA_964007375.1 of Ophion obscuratus. Lineage (NCBI taxonomy): Eukaryota > Metazoa > Arthropoda > Insecta > Hymenoptera > Ichneumonidae > Ophion > Ophion obscuratus. Next base: position 53,866,152 of record OZ023312.1, read on the forward strand.
GGAAGTTGATCTGGAGATCAAGGACCTGGAAGAGGACGCGACGAAGGAGGAGAGGCCACTCTATGCAGGTGGCCCTGCATAGAGTCTTGGGACCGGACTATCCAGTCACGGAATACTCTCTTAAGTCTCTGCGTAAAGTATATGGCAGGACTCAGACCGCGGTAATACGACTCATGGTGACTACTGCCCGGAAACTTCTGGATACAGGAATCATTCGAGACGGCTGGTGTAATTGCAGAATCCGAGAGGTGGTGAGACCTCTAAAGTGTTTCAAGTGCTAGAAATTTGGACACTCATCACGGAACTGCAAGGGCAACATCGACCGGGCTAAAGACTGCATCCAGTGCGGTAACACTGGCCACAAACTTGCCGAATGCACAGCAAGCGCAAAGTGTGTCATATGTGCAGAAGCGGGAGATGGGGCACCCACAGCCCACATCGCAGGTAGCAGCCGATGTCCAGCGTATACGCGGGCTCTCCAGGCTCTCCAGGCACACCAAAAACGATGCAAATGAGAGTACTCCAGGTCAACCTCAACCATTGTGAAGCAGCACAGGACCTGCTAATGCAGACTGTGCGCGAGCTGAAGCCTGACTTGGCGATATTCTCGAAACCATATAGACAGCTAGACACGCAACCCTGGGAATTTGCAATTTGGTCCTGCGGAAAGCTTCCATTTCAGGATCTTGCGAGTCGCATGGAAACTGGTTTTGTGAGAATAAAAGCCAGAGGATTTTATTTCTACAGTTGTTATGCACCGCCTCACCTGAAGACTGATGAGTTTGAGAACTTTCTCGATAACTTAACTGCAGGCGCTAAACAACGCTTTCCGGTAGCCGTAGCCGAAGATTACAACGCGTGGGCTGGGAAATGGGGTAGTAAAGTGACGAACAGGAAGGGCCAAGCCCTGCTTGAGGCTATGTCCTTATTGGATGTAGTACTACTTAATGCAGGTACAAAGCCCACTTTTGTTAAGGGTAAAGCCTCCTCTATAGTGGACCTCACTTTTGTGCGTAGTAGCCTGGTCAGAGGAAACCAGTGCCACTGGGTAGTCAGTGATATCTACACTCACAGTGATCATCAAGCGATTCTCTGGGAGATTCGTGGAGACTTCAGCAGAACAGCAAAGGCACCGAAGACAAACGGGCATGGCTGGAAAGCCAAAATGTTTGACGCGGACTTGTTTCGTGAAACTTTTGACACCAGCCCCCTCGCAGCGGAAAGTGCATCCGAGAAGGTCGAGGTGGTCATGTAGAGGGTCACCGAAGCATGCGATGCCACAATGCCACGGAAACGTGATGTCGATTCCCGACTGGCGGTACACTGGTGGAGCGAACAAATTGCCGGCCTTCGCAGGGAGTGTCTTCGAACTTGCCGCCTAGCACAATGAGCTCGAGGCAAACGCTCGTTCCCCGATTTGGAAGAACAGCACAAGAAGGCGAGCTTGAAGCTTGAAAAGGCTATCAAGCAGAGTAAAGCTGAAAGCTGGGGCGAACTGCTCAGCGAGGTGGAAGATGCTCCCTGGGGCAGGCCGTACAAAGTAGTAATGACTCGGCTGAAAAGCCAGCCAATGCCATCGCCTGTGGACGCAGTCCTGCTGGAAAAGATGGTTACACACCTGTTCCCTGAGCAACCCGAGGAGGACTACCACCTCGAGGAGGACGTCGATGAGGACATCCCTGACATTACTGATGAAGAGCTTCTTACGGCGATTGCCAGGGTGGGCAACAATAAAGCCCCCGGCATGGATGGGATACCCAACATCGCACTCAAGGCAGCAATCAAGTTGGCACCGGCAATATTCCTGGGCATGTACAATGCGTGTCTCAAGAAAGGAATCTTCCCGGGCAAGTGGAAGTGGCAGAACCTAATGCTCCTCCCGAAAGGGAAGAAGCCACCGGGCGAACCTTCATCCTATCGTCCGCTCTGTATGCTGGATACCACCGGAAAGATCTTCGAGCGCATCATCCATAACAGGATTGAGAAGGTCGTGGACCCTCTATTGGCGGAGGGCCAGTTTGGCTTCAGAAAGGAGCGCTCTACTCTGGATGCTATTAACACAGTGGTGAAGCAGGCGCAGGAGTCGACTGCGGGGCAACGATGGGCAAGAGGGTCTAAGAAGTACTGCGCAGTTGTCGCTCTTGGCATCAAAAACGCTTTCAACTCGGCGATATGGAAGTGTATCATGGATGCCCTAAAAACATTAGGTGTACCATGGTACCTACGGAGAATAGTGGCGAGTTACCTATGTAATATGTGGCTCATGTAGGACACAGAGGATGGACCGAAGACGTATAGGGTGACTGGAGGAGTTCCTCAGGGCTCTGTACTTGGACCGCTTCTGTGGATCATCATGTACAATGATCTGCTGCTATTATAATTGCCAAAAGAAGTGTCCATCGTAGCGTTCGCAGATGACGCGGCGCTGATTGTCATCGTCAAATTCCTGGAGAACATCACCGCACTCTTCGGCGAAGCTTTCGCCAAGATAGAGAAATGGATGTCTTCTGTTGGACTGCAGCTTGCGGCCCACAAAACAGAAGTACTCCTCGTATCCAGCAGGAATGTGGTGGAAACGGTGACGCCCAGGGTTGGAAACGCCGAAATCACATCCCAACCGTTCATTCGGTATCTGGGTGTGATTCTCGACGCGAGGCTGAACTTCAAAGAGCAAACCGAGCAGATCAGCAGAAAGGCCGCTGGGGTGGCTACCACACTGGCGCGAGTCATGCCTAATGTTGGTGGCCCCAGACAGAAGAGGAGGAAACTGCTGTCATCAGTGACGACCTCAGTGCTCACCTATGGCATACCCATATGGGACACTGAAAATCCAGGAGTACTGCAGGAAGGCTGCAGAAACGTATCGCGTCAGCGCCTTGAGGGTAGCCTGTACATTTCGCACTGTCTGCGAGGACGCTATCAACGTTATCGCGGGAATACTGCCCATAGAGGTGCTCGCCGAGGAGCGTAGATCGATGTACCAGCAGAAGGGAGCTAGAAACCCCAGTTATGCAAGGACAGAAGCGAGAGCAACCAGTCTCAACCAATGGCAGACGATGTGCGATGCCTCTGCAAAGGAAAGGTGGACACATCGAGTAATCCCGAAGGTGGAGATATGGGTGAATCGTCTACACGGGGAGCTCAACTGTTATCTCACTCAAGTGATCTCAGGACACGGCTGTTTCCGGGCTTATCTCTATAAGTTTAATTATGAAGATTCTCATGACTGATCGCGATGTAATACCTAGCGGTCGTCCCGCGGGAGAATTTGTAAGGCCACAGAGGAACGGCGGTTTTTAGTCGGTGTAAGCCCGACACACGGCAATTATTTGCTACAGTGCGGAGGCATTTTCCCGCTAAACCTCTTTAAAAAAACACACACACACACACACATACACACAATTGCACACATCCGTTCGGAATTTTGCCTCCCCACACATTTTCAGGCGCACGCAAATTTCCTACCAGATGCATTCCCCTATCCCTCTTCTCTACGCTGCCTTTCCGCTGTAGCGTGATCGGTTATTTATTTTAATTCATAATTCATTATCTATGCGTCTGATCTCAAAATGACTGAGGACTTTTCATCTCAGAATTTTTTTCCTACCAGATGCTAGAAGGGTGTACGTTACTTCTCGGACACCCTGTATATAAAACGTGTTTTTTTAAATAATAACCTTCGTACCTACTGCACACCCTTCGCGTACCTTGCGTACTACTCTAAAGTCCATTTACGAAATACACGTGAAGAAAATTTCGGATTCACACGCGAAAGAAACCGCGGACAGAAGCTGGTGATTAATATTATTTGAAAATGTCAAAAATCTTCCTTTTCAATATCTAATAATAATCATTCAACGTTCACCATTAGGTTGTGACAGGTTCTTTTTCGGTAGTTATAGTAAAAATTAGGAGTAATGTGTATTCGATCGATCGTCATTGGATTTTCATCAGATTGTCACTCCGCATCAGTTTCGATTGTGAGAGCGTCGCGAAGTGATTTTTTTTCTAACCACATCGGGCAGTATGGTAAACACGAAGTTGAGGCTCGCCCTGTCTAGTGAGATGTTTCGTATTCAACATGACGAAATTAATGAAATTACGATGACAATAATAGTGAAATTATACTACACATGCATATATATAGCGTAATGTGCAACTCGCGATGACAAAACGATTCATTCGTGTCTTCCATGCTGCATCAGGATGATTGACGTGTACGAAACGTCTTGCCAGAGGGATCATCATGATGCGAGACGCACTCGTCTTCCCGGTAGCTGCATGAGGCGAATTTTCAATTCGCACAAGAGCATCTGTACGTATATGCGATTCGGTTGCGTTTCTATACAGACTCGATATATTACGTCGTCCTTGTCGTACCCACCGCGTACGCCAAAAGTCAATTCTTTGGTATGTTTGGCAAGGACGCGTTGTCTTAACTACCTGACGAAAAGCGTTTCAGACTCGAATGCGTGCTTTTTATTAAATCACGTACCGAATTGTCGGCTTCGAGCCAAATAACTATAAATAGATGCTCTTAATCGATTCGATGGGAAACATAAGTTCCGCACAAGGCTCGAATACGATAAAAGTATGTGCACTCGAGTGGTAAAAGATTGGCAGATATTTATCATTTATATGTGAAATTTTGTTAAAACTTTATTGAAACTCCCTTTAGTTTTGCAGGAACGAAAATATGCAATTTTACGCCAGAGCTTGAATTAGACGGTTCGAAAAAACATTATTTTTTTATTTGCTCAAATCGATAGATAAACTATCCAAGAATATATTTACAAAGTTACAGAGGCAAGTTGTAAATATTTTCGAAGATATAAGACTAAAAGCAGAGAAGCGTTTGATATTTAATATTGATATTTCCCCCTATTGAAAACTTTGAAGCGCGTTTTATCCAGTTTTCATTTTCACGATGTTTCCAAATTGGCGGGCGTGATAGCAAAAAAACTAACCGACCTATTGAATGAAACTAACGTTTATTTTCTTCAGTATGAAAATCTCTTTCAAGTGAATTGAAAGAGTCGTTGAAAATGCATTTTTAAATAATTTTTCCAGCACTTTAAAGTGTTTTTAACACATTTTTTTCAACCCTCAGAAATGTTATAATTTTACGATTTTGTCAGCCTTTTCTTAATTCGCCGAGAAGAAAAAATATGATAATTGAAAATTTTATTGTTTTTTTTTGTTTAAGTCAAGAATTACGCGCTGCATCTTTCCCGCCGATTGCGGACTGCAGTGGCAAGACGCACATGGGATAGGCTGATAAATCTGCAGTCATTTATTGTTTCATGTTAAACATTTTTTTAAATACCTTTCAAATTTACTTGAAGTTCAATGTTTACTAGGCTCACCTAGTTTTTCCCTTCTAAAAAAATCCCTAAAAACAGCTTTTTTGGAACTTCTAATTCAGGCTCCCGCTTTAAGGTAGAAAAGTTTATATCCTTATTATTCGAATCCAGGTTTGCCCTCTTGGCGACAAATTTTTACTAAAATTTCGGTCATATGAAACTAGAATATGTTATGCGAATCACATATTCCCAATTGTTCGAATTTATGCCCAGGGCTTATCTTAATTGAGCCCTAAATTTTCTTTCTCCGTTCCGCTCGCCCTCGGGCCCTTTGACATTGCCTGATAATTCTGATTTTCTTGAAAACAAAGAAAAACATAAATGTCCGACAGAAAGCATCTGCAGAAAAAACGTTGCTCTTCCACTGCATAGCCGTTCTTCCATAGAAGTTCAAGTAACATTGCAGTATCACGAGCGCTTTTGCTAAAATATTGCGTAAATATATATATTCTTTCTCGCGGTTCAACCAGAAGATTCAGCGTCCATGAAGCAAAGTTGGCGATGCTATCGGGTTGCGAGCGAACGGAACGTTGTTACATTCAAATTAGAGTGGACGCCGGTATGCATATATATAAGAAGAGGAGAAAGAATGAAAGACGCAAGGTTTGTGCTTCGTTCCCGAGGTAAATACACATCTGAAGCGGCGAAACTTCTTCGGATTTGCGTCGTTCTCGTCGGGAAGAGACACGAGAGAACGAGAGCTCCTCCGTATATCCGTGGGACAAGAAGAAATTGAGAGAGAGAGAGAGAGAGAGAGAGAGAGAGAGGGCGAAAGGCCTCGGAGGACTCGCGAGCCACACTGGCTGATGGTAGGTATGAGAAGCTCGCAACGTGAATATCGTTCGCCGCTTGAGAGCGTCGTCGTCGTCGCGAAGGAGTTCTCGTATTCAAAACAGCGGGAGGGCATCGAGCAACTCTCGTTTCTTTCCTTTTTTCTTCTCTCATCGTCTTCCTCTCTTTCTCTTTTTCATTCTGTCGTTTCTTTGCTTTTATTCTCCTGATTTCTCTTTTCCCCGTGATTCTCATCCCGGCAAAGAGAAAAGTAGGAGAATTTCATGGGATCCCGTCCTTCCCCGGTGAATGTTGCAGAAGAGACAGCGGGAAGAGAAAGAGAGAGAGAGAGAGAGAGAGAGAGAGAGAGAAACGTCCAAGCAGAACGATTCCCGGCGATTCGACGGGGGAATTTCAATACATCCGTATATTTAACGAACACTCGCGAGCGCGGCGAGAGTCTTCTGTCCCCATTCTCTATGCGTCTTGCCGACGAAGATACCCTACGCGCTGGAGAATTTTGCAAACTGAAATCTGCCTAAGAGTGCAAGACGTCCTATGTTTTCGTACCCTCAGAGGCGTTTCTTTTTCCGTCGTTTTTGTTTTTACCATTCATTTTTCTTTTCCATGTGTGTCTTCAACAGGCCGAGATTCGGGACCGGCTGGAATCGGGAATTTATAGTTCCTCGAAGGAGTAACCGAGAGGATGTGCGAGAAAGGAAAGAGCGGCGGGCAGGGAGCGGAAAGAGATGAAAGGATACAAGATCTAGAAGAAAGGAGAGTCTTTATTTCGTGGCTGACAGGATATTGAACATTTGAATATGACTTGTTATCGTTTGCAATCTGATCGCTCCAAGCCTAAAGGTCTGCTATTTTTGTGCTACTGGTTACGATTCTTTTTCCACCAGGGATTCCGTAATTCTTCGTTGAAGTGCTACGAACCTTCCTCATCGTAACGACTCGAAGCGTCTAACTATTGGAAAGACCCTGCCCTTGATGTTGAAATTGATGAATCAGCTATAATTGCTACGGCCACTCTTCTTCGACTGCAAGCTCGAAGAATTTTCAACATTCTCCTAATGATGTGTCCGTTAAACGAATTGACGAAGATCTGTTCCGTGAATGACGAAAGAAAACCATCTGCGCGTCAGGTCAATCACCTGCCGTTGGCAGTGCACGGTATATCCAATAATAGAACGATCACATACATTTAAGAAAAAAGGCTCGGTTTGTCTACGAGTGTGCGAATCTCGACACGTCCTCGGTTCAATGTTGGCGGAAGCGCCGCAGACGCCGGACGTTCGGTCGAGGCGGCGAGAGAGTCTCGATGAGCTTCCCGCGACGATAATCAGTAGTTACATCCAGCGGGTGCACAGACCCGAGAGAACACGATGCGACCTTGTCGATCGGACGCATGCAGATCGCGTTCTCCTCTTCGAGGAAACTTTTCTACACCTGCGTGCGCGCGTGTAACGCCTTACCGCTCGTTTAAATATAAATTTCACCGTCTGTACCGAAAAAAAAGAAGAAACGGGAAAAGGTGAGTTAATTGCCTCCCGGCGCTAGGCAAATACGCGCTTGGAATATCGAACATGTTTGAGCGAAAAGTAAAGAACGTCGTCTCTTTTCCATCGCTGTTTGGTGTATTATTACGTTGCGGGTTCTTTACATCCAGGAATCAGTATCACTTATTCCATTTATTTACTGGAATATCAAAATATAGCGTTCTAATCGAAATCGGTAAATACTATATAATATTAATTCGAATTAGTACCAATTCATACTATATATTAATTCAAATTGAAATGAATTCCAATGAATCCAATGAAAATGGTATTTTCAGGTATTTAAATACCCAAAGGCTTTCGAATATTGAGAGCAGAATCATAATCAGCGAACTCGAAAACCCCCGAGTGCCACGTTTTATCCAATTCAAATGAACTTTTGCATTTGTGTCCGCCATATTGGATCCGCCATTTTTAATTTCGGAATTTTGAGAGCAGAATCATAATCAGCGACCTCGAAAATCCCCGAGTGTCACATTCCATCCGATACAAATGAACTTTTGCATTTTTGTCTGCCATATTGGATCCGCTATTTTGAATTTCAGAATTTTGAGAGCAGAATCATCATCAGCGACCTCGAAAACCCCCGAGTACCACGTTTTAACCAATTCAAATGAACTTTCCCACACGGAAAAAAAATATACGTAAAATATATTTTTCAATAAATTAAAAATAGATGTAAAATATATTTCAGATATACATTATGTATCTTAGATGTACAGTAGATGTATGCAATATATATGAGAAATGCATCTAACGTATACTCGCGATATCCAACTTTTCGACCAAAAATAGATCTTCAGAATACATAGAGAATGCACGTTGGATATGCGACGACATGTACTCAAACTATACTGAAAGTATACGTTTGAGTATACCCACACGGAAATAGAATATATGTAAAAGTATAGTTTTCGATATATTAAAAATGTATTTTAACTGTATTCGACGTATAATTGAAATATACTTTAAATGTCTTTAAAATACATCTAAAATATACACGATATATGTTCGTACTCCGTTTAAAATATACTTGAAATATACTCATAGTACATTTTAAATATTATTAAAATATATTCAACGTGTATTTAAGATATACTTGGAGTGTATTCAATCTATACTAGAAATATTCTTAAAAATTTTGTTATGACGTTATTTACATCATTGCACCCTTTTACGATATTTTTCCTTGTCGTTAATTACGATTATGGTGTTTGCAGTTCAGATATTTTAATAGTTCAAATTGAAATTATATCAGACGCTTACACGCCGTAAGGTGGTTTCGAACCCGGGACTTCTCAGTGATGAGCTGGGACCTTCCACACTGAGCTAGTTCTACTTGATAAATTAACTTTCGTATCGTCTACATCTGGTACAATACACAATGTTAGGTTATTGAGAAATGTGTGGATTTACAAGAGTAACTAACAATATCGGATCAATTACTTAATTGCGTTCGCATAGAGAGCGATAATCGAATAGAATTACGAGATTACATAACCTTCGATCATTTATTCCGGCTAGTGCGGCTAGGTCTTCGCGAGATACCGACTTGAATATGTGTGTGTGTGTGTGTGTGTGTGTGTGTGTGTGTGTGTGTGTGTGTGTGTGCGTGCGTGCGTGCGTGCGTGCGTGCGTGCGTGCGTGCGTGCGTGCGTGCGTGCGTGCGTGCGTGCGTGCGTGCGTGCGTGCGTGCGTGCGTGCGTGCGTGCGTGCGTGCGTGCGTGCGTGCGTGCGTGCGTGCGTGCGTGCGTGCGTGCGTGCGTGCGTGCGTGCGTGCGTGCGTGCGTGCGTGCGTGCGTGCGTGCGTGCGTGCGTGCGTGCGTGCGTGCGTGCGTGCGTGCGTGCGTGCGTGCGTGCGTGCGTGCGTGCGTGCGTGCGTGCGTGCGTGCGTGCGTGCGTGCGTGCGTGCGTGCGTGCGTGCGTGCGTGCGTGCGTGCGTGCGTGCGTGCGTGCGTGCGTGCGTGCGTGCGTGCGTGCGTGCGTGCGTGCGTGCGTGCGTGCGTGCGTGCGTGCGTGCGTGCGTGCGTGCGTGCGTGCGTGCGTGCGTGCGTGCGTGCGTGCGTGCGTGCGTGCGTGCGTGCGTGCGTGCGTGCGTGCGTGCGTGCGTGCGTGCGTGCGTGCGTGCGTGCGTGCGTGCGTGCGTGCGTGCGTGCGTGCGTGCGTGCGTGCGTGCGTGCGTGCGTGCGTGCGTGCGTGCGTGCGTGCGTGCGTGCGTGCGTGCGTGCGTGCGTGCGTGCGTGCGTGCGTGCGTGCGTGCGTGCGTGCGTGCGTGCGTGCGTGCGTGCGTGCGTGCGTGCGTGCGTGCGTGCGTGCGTGCGTGCGTGCGTGCGTGCGTGCGTGCGTGCGTGCGTGCGTGCGTGCGTGCGTGCGTGCGTGCGTGCGTGCGTGCGTGCGTGCGTGCGTGCGTGCGTGCGTGCGTGCGTGCGTGCGTGCGTGCGTGCGTGCGTGCGTGCGTGCGTGCGTGCGTGCGTGCGTGCGTGCGTGCGTGCGTGCGTGCGTGCGTGCGTGCGTGCGTGCGTGCGTGCGTGCGTGCGTGCGTGCGTGCGTGCGTGCGTGCGTGCGTGCGTGCGTGCGTGCGTGCGTGCGTGCGTGCGTGCGTGCGTGCGTGCGTGCGTGCGTGCGTGCGTGCGTGCGTGCGTGCGTGCGTGCGTGCGTGCGTGCGTGCGTGCGTGCGTGCGTGCGTGCGTGCGTGCGTGCGTGCGTGCGTGCGTGCGTGCGTGCGTGCGTGCGTGCGTGCGTGCGTGCGTGCGTGCGTGCGTGCGTGCGTGCGTGCGTGCGTGCGTGCGTGCGTGCGTGCGTGCGTGCGTGCGTGCGTGCGTGCGTGCGTGCGTGCGTGCGTGCGTGCGTGCGTGCGTGCGTGCGTGCGTGCGTGCGTGCGTGCGTGCGTGCGTGCGTGCGTGCGTGCGTGCGTGCGTGCGTGCGTGCGTGCGTGCGTGCGTGCGTGCGTGCGTGCGTGCGTGCGTGTGTGCGTGCGTGCGTGCGTGCGTGCGTGCGTGCGTGCGTGCGTGCGTGCGTGCGTGTGTGCGTGTGTGCGTGCGTGTGTGTGTGTGTGTGTGTGTGTGTGTGTGTGTGTGTGTGTGTGTGTGTGTGTGTGTGTAAAACTACTGAACCGAATGAAATATGGTTTTCTCTGTTTATAGCGTAAAATGCCACTAATATGATGCTATTTGTTTTATTTAAATCGAACGAGTCTAAGTTGAGCAATTAATTACTTTTTAACAAAAGGTTATCGAGGGAGAAGTTCTGACGGGGTGCGGACGGGGTAAGACGCTGTTTATACCGCGAATACCACTTATGCCCAATAGCCCAATGCCCCTTTCAATTTAAGTGCAGTTCCCCGTAACCATCTGCTTTGCGATGACGAATAACAGATCGCAAGGACAAACGCTACGACAAACGCTACGAGCGAGTCAAACGACGAACAGCCTGCTTCTCGCATGGTCAGCTCTATGTCGTCGCCTGCTGTAGAGTGACCAACCGAGAAAATATTTTATTTTAACCGACGGGGAAGAAAGAAAAACGTGAAACGTGGTGTATACTGAATTTTGGAAAAATCGATTAAATTTTAGAAAAATCGATTAAATTTTAATTTTAGATAACTCATTTCAGACAATAACATATTATCCAAAGTTCAAAGGTTTCATTTGAGTACTTTTTCATTTAGTAAAGTTAAGATCAATCAATGTGATTGCCATTGAAATGTTCGTCAGTAAATACTCAACCTATCTATACCTATGATAAAGATATCGAAGACAAAAAGTCAGTTTATATGGAATATATATTTTTTCAATAAGCAAGGTTAATTATCAAAAACTACAGACCAGTTAGCCAGAATAACTGTTTAGAGCGGTACAGAGCGGGCAAAACCGTGGGCAAAGGCTAATGTGTGTGTGTGTGTGTTTAAATGTATATATACAATGAATGAATCGAAAATGTATCTTTTATGAGCATTTTATATGATTCAAATGAATCTTGCGTCTATTCATGGTATATTAGTACATATAGCATATAAGCATATAGTAATATATATTCAGATATACATATAGCATACCTTAAATATATTCGGATGACCTATTAAAAATGTATAAAGCATACGTTGGTCATGCGCTTTCAATATATTTTATGTGTATCTAAAATGTATTTTTTTTTATATCCCAGCGTACGCTCTCCGGTATGTTCCCCAGTGTATAAAAGATATATTCAGTATACAGATCTAATATATTTAATGTATATCTTAGAAGATATTTATATATATAAATCGCACAGGTTTTTAGACATATCCAAATTTATATTTGACATATCCAACTTTTCGAACAAAATATATTTACTGAATGTTTTATATATCTTTCGGTATATTTTTTGTATATCTTATTTCCATGTGGGTTTGCATTTGTGTCCGCCACATTGGATCCGCCATTTTGAATTTCGGAATATTGAGAGCAGAATCATAATCAGCGACCTCGAAAACCCCCGAGTGCCACGTTTTATCCAATTCAAATGAACTTTTGCATTTGTGTCCGCCACATTGGATCCGCCATTTTGAATTTTGGAATATTGAGAGCAGAATCATAATCAGCGACCTCGAAAACCACCGAGTGCCACGTTTTATCCAATTCAAATGAACTTTTGCATTTGTGTCCGCCATATTGGATCCGCCATTTTGAATTTCGGAATTTCGAGAGCAGAATCATAATCAGTGACCTCGAAAACCTCAGAGTGCCGCGTTTTATCCAATTCAAATAAACTTTTGCATTTGTGTCCGCCATATTGGATCCGCCATCTTGAATTTCGGAATTTTGAGAGCAGAATCATCATCAGCGACCTCGAAAACCCCCGAGTGCCACGTTTTATCCAATTCAAATGAACTTTTACATTTGTGTCCGCCACATTGGATCCGCCATTTTGAATTTCGAAATATTGAGAGCAGAATCATAATCAGCGACCTCGAAAACCCCCGAGTGCCACGTTTTATCCAATTCAAATGAACTTTTGCATTTGTGTCCGGAACATTGGATCCGCCATTTTGAATTTTGGAATATTGAGAGCAGAATCATAATCAGCGACCTCGAAAACCACCGAGTGCCACGTTGTATCCAATTCAAATGAACTTTTGCATTTGTGTCCGCCACATTGGATCCGCCATTTTGAATTTCGGAATTTTGAGAGCAAAATCATAATCAGCGACCTCGAAAACCCCAGAGTGCCGCGTTTTATCCAATTCAAATAAACTTTTGCATTTGTGTCCGCCATATTGGATCCGCCATTTTGAATTTCGGAATTTTGAGAGCAGAATCATCATCAGCGACCTCGAAAACCCCCGAGTGCCACGTTTTATCCAATTCAAATGAACTTTTGCATTTGTGTCCGCCATATTGGATCCGCCATTTTTAATTTCGGAATTTTGAGAACAGAATCATAATCAGCGACCTCGAAAACCCTCGAGTACCACGTTTTATCCAATTCAAATGAACTTTTGCATTTGTGTCCGGCATATTGGATCGGCCATTTTGAATTTCGGAATTTTGAGCACAGAATCGTAATCAGCAACCTCAAAAACCTCCGAGTACCAATTTTCGTCCAAATCCAACTACTTTTCATTTGGGACACCGAGCGTGGAATGTTTCGTGTCACTCAGGGGGTGAAAAGCGCCATTTTGGGGGTGAAAATGTTGACAATGATGAATTTAAAAAATTGATTGTTCAATCGTCACTATTCTATGCACCCATGGTTGAAAAAAAACCGGCCTTTTCAACGGCTTCGAGGTGACAAAAAATTTTGAAAAAAAAGTGTCATCGATTTGTTCTGTTTTTTTGTTTGTTTAAAAGCCGCCATATTTTTTTTCCTAATGGACAAAACGCGATTTTGACACCAGATTCTGAAAGAGCACCCTCGAAAATACTAGGGAACGTATCTCTTCATTTTTTATGATTTTTTTAATATAATAAAAACCTAGCTTGAATATGAAGGAAAAAATCGCGATTCTTGGGCGTTAATGGGTTAAGGTTGTTATGTGGTCTATCCGTCGGGGGTGAAGCACCAGGGGAGCGCCCTATACTTATGCATGGAGCCGATTGACTGTTACCAACTGTTAGCTATCAAATAATCGTCATATTAAACGTACATTTCCGACCTAATTTCCTACATCTATTTACAAAAATATGCATTTTTGAACATTCGGTGATTATATCAAGTGTTTTCATTGTTTTGTGTAATTATTATCTATAACTTTGTCTCGTTCAATGAACGCGAGACGAATTGGCCATGTCATAAATCGTGGTAAATGGTAATGCCCAGGTTGGGACTAGCGTCGCAAAAGTACCTCAATATCGGCCCAAGGAGCTGTCAACAAGAATATCGGTCCGAAAAAAAAAATCGCTGGAAAGAGAAGTTGTGTACTAAAGCTGTCTATAATCTGGAATAAATAAAAAAAACTTTAATAATTTTCCGATATTCTAAAAAAAATGTATGTATGAAAATAATTCCGCTTTATTTTTCTTTGTCTAGAAATTTCTAGAAAAATATAATTTCTGAACATAGTTATCAAATGAATATTATGTAATTATTACTAATTATGAGAATAAGAAAAAATAATAATCGTTATTAATTATCTTGACCGAGTATTTTGAGATTCCCGGGCATAATTACCTAATATGGATAAGGATTTGTGCCGTCTACGCCGTTGCCATGATTGCACAGCCTAATATTTTATGTGCGAGATTTTCGCAGGAATTCGATATTAAAAAGGTTAATCATTTTATAACGGTACTCTGAACCCTCATTTTCACTGTAGCAAGGGTTAGTCGAAACGTACCTATTTTTTTTCAGCTCCGTGGTAGCATTTTCTTGGCAGATATTAATAATGTACTGAAAAACGATCGAAAGTTTTCCGTAAGCGTAATGTAATTAGCCCACGAAATACGTCGAGTTTTCCGATTTTCTTTGTCTGAAAAACGGTACTGTGGATCGTATCCAAACTGCACAGCAAAGGGGTTATAAACGTCCCGAAAAAATTTCAGCTCGGCAGTAATATGTTGCCGTAACCCTATAACAACCTTAATAGGAAGTTACTCAATAATACAAATAAAAAGACATAACGTCACCGTATGAACTATTGATCCACCGGAGTCTAATCGACGACTATCTAAAGAAAGGAGTTATCCGAAGCATGAAGCCTTTTCTCCAATCAAGAAAGACAAGCCGTCGGGGAACAAATCTTCTTGAACAAACAACTATTAATATAAGCAATATTTTTATGAACCTAACTTTCCCTAACTGGGATGTCGGGGTCTTCGATTTTTGACTGGCCACGGTCTCGTTACTCGTGTCCATTCCACATTACTGCCGGGAGCAGAAGGGACGAGGGGGAGAAAGGAAGGGGAGGAAAGGCAAGCAGGAATAAAGAACAAGAGTATAGAGCAAGTGAGCGCACGCTTGGGCGATTCGTTCGTAACGGGAGGCTGACGTTTTGGAGGAATATCACACACACACGCACACACACTGACACACATACACACGCGCACACACACACACACACACACACACACACACACACACACACACACACACACACACACACACACACACACACACACACACACACACACACACACACACACACACACACACACACACACACGCACACACACATACACGCGCGCGCGCGCGCACGCACACAAGTAAGTACACACGTTACCATGACCAAACAAACGGAACTGCAGTGGAGGAAGAGTGACGCCCCTCGAGGTAAAGTATGGCTCTGTTTACCCGGAGCTAATGGCCGCCGACGCTGCACCGCCAAACTCGCCGACGGCAAAACCCCCGACGTCCTGTCGGATCGAAGACCAACAGCGTGTCCAGTCAAACTGCGCAAGAAAAACGCTCAAGTATATATATCCAGAAGAGATTCAACGAATAGACACCGTACTAATGTATCAAATCCTTTTTGGCCATCTGAGCGGAGCAAGATCTGTACTCTTTTTTTCGCGAGAACGAGCACACAACGAGGCACGGAGAGGATGAGTACGGTTTCCGCAATCCTCCACGTACGCGAGAAACGTTTGGGAACGAACGATGATCCGGGTGATGAATTGGTTTAGACCCATACAAACTATTTACGAACTTTGTTATTAACTCGGTCCCGTCAAGATATTTTTTTTCTACAATTCGATAGTAAAATGCGATAACCATATTTGTATATTGGGATAATGTACTCGAATTCACGAGATTGAACGGGCAGTATATATTAACGTAAGTCCGGGGTAGTTGGCCACTGTTTTGCAAGGGTCCGTCAAAATAAAAGTACAGATGTTTCTTTACTTATCACTTTTTATAATTAAGCTTCAAACACTTAGCTTCAGGATGATTTACAAAAATTAAACAAATTTTGATGAAACCATCCGAGTCAGTATTTTTTAAATCACGATTGGCCATCTCTCCGTAGTATCCGGGTGTGGTGGCCACAAGAGTAGAGGTGAGATGGCCAATAGGGTAAAGCCAGCAAAGAGTAGGGACTACATAAAATTTTAGTTCTAGAAAAATCAATTTCGATAATACACTTTGTACTTCTTATTTCAATTAAGCTTTGGTCATTGAGGAACATTATTTTAAATATAAATCTTAAGTAACAATCTCGTAAAATATTAAAAAAGGTTTAAACTTAGAACTTGTCCCGTGCCCAGTCTTAGGGTGCTGTGCTGCAAAGGTGGTCACGGAGTAAGAACCTTTCATATAAGCTAATGTAAGAGTGCGCATGAGAGCGGAGTAGGGTCGGGTGGGGTCGATGGAAACACGAGACAAATGAAACAAGCTGAATAACTCGAAGGTGATCAGTGACAGTAGCGCAGCCCCGAGTGGGGAAGGGACTGCTTTGCGTATCGGAACCTGTCGCTCATTGCGCGTCGCCCCTCGAGCGCGTCGGACATTTTTATGTGGCGCATCGCTTTTTCGATATAAAGAGTAAGTTTTTTTTTACTATTAGTACTAAGTGCGGAGATAAAGAAACTCGGTATTTGCTTTGTTCAAACTGACTCCCTGTCGTTCGTCGTTCTGCGCGACACCTCGGTCTCGTCACATACACAACATCCCTCGGCCGTAGTTTAGCCGAACGATGCCGGAGACTTCCGCATTGTGTTTCTTAGTTCGTATCGATGGTTTCGCTCGATTTCTTAATTTCTTCCGCGTGCCGTGGATTTTCTTCATTATTTGATTTGGTCTTCATTCCCGCGTTTGGCATTTTTCGCAGATGATCTATGTGTCGTTTGTGTGTATTTCTCGTTGCATCTTCACGTACGTTGTACGACAATGGACCTGTTTTTTTTTAAATTACTGTTGCTTCGGTCTATTTTAGTCCCCGTGGTTTATGAGTTCTCATCTGCACCTTGTCATCTCTTGCAATTCTCGAGCGCCTTCCGGAAGTTCCTTATTTTTTTAAGTTCGGATTTTTTTTGTACTCCTTTGGTAAGATTGCGTCCTATGGAATCCGTAATTTTCTTTGCAACATTAGGTCCACTGGTGCAACTGGTGAATAATTTCCGAAACTCCTTAATTACGTTGCTTGATGAGGTAGAGGGAACTCGTCTGACCTCCGTCCATTTCGAGTATGCAGTCACGATTATGAGAAAAATTCGCCGTTGGAATGGACCATCAAAATCTACGTGAAGTCGTGTCCACGGTTTGTTCGGTGCTTCCCACCTTTGCATTGGTGCCCTTGGTGGATTGTTACGCCCCTCTCGACATTCGTCGTAGTTTTTTATCTTAAGCTCGATCTCCTTATTTATTTCCGGCCACCAAACGTAGGATCGCGCATACGCTTTCGTAGCTACTATTTCTGGGTAGTTTGCATGTAAGTAGCTCAATACTTCTGGTGGCAGTTTCCGTGGTATTATTGCTTTAGAGCCCCAGGTGGGAAATCCATGGGTTATTGACAATTCTTCCGTTTTTTGCCAGAATAATTTGAATTCTGGCAAATTCTTGTTTATTTCTATCAAGATACTATACTCGTCATTTTTTTCTTTCGCTCATCGTTTGAATTACCGGCCACGCGCATGTCTTCGTCGCTGTCTTCGGTTTCTGTGTTTGATTCCCGGTTTATTTGTTGTGTTTTATTATGTGATGGCTACGGTTTCGATCTTTCTTTTTTTAAGCATGCTCCGTTTATGTGACCGATCTTCTCGCAAAAATTACGTTTCGTTTTTATAAAAAAACATTCGTCCGCGGAATGATTTGTGTATCCACATACTGAAGCATGCCTTCCGGGTTGGCCCTTCGTTGCAATTATTATTCTTTTTGAACCTTTTTTAGAGTGATTTTTTTAATTGTCATCATTTCAGACTTCCTTATAATTTTTTGGTGCAATTCCACTGGTTCCGCGTTGCACGCAATTTCTAGCGCTTTACCTAAGGTCAGTCCCTCTGTATCTGTTTCATTTACACTTTCTTCGTGCCTTCGACTAAGATAACGTGGTAGTTCGTCTTTCGCTATCCCCACTACCAATCTGTCATGCAACATCGTCTCAAGCGGCAACTTCCCCGTTGACCCCGTACATTTGCAGTCCAGTGGCAACGTACGGATCTCGCATACAAATTCTTGTAGCGTTTCATTATTACATTTATTTCGTTTGTGGAATCTGACTTGGCCCAATAAATCGTGTACCCGCTTCCCAAAGTGCTGTTGACATTTTTTCAGTAAACTCTCGTACGGTACGTTCTTGAGAGCGTCCGGCGAACACAGAGATTTTATAGTGCCATACTCCGCGGTACCCATGGCTGTCAGAAGCGTCGAACGTTTTTTTGACTTCGGTTACATTATTTCTAAACCTCTTTAATTGTCACAATGATATTAACTAATTGATATACTTTATGTGATACAACAAATAATTATAGGAATTCATTTGGTCTCTTATGCCATATCTAGGACCAAGATGTTACAAGCACTCGTCGGTAACATAGGGCTGGCGTGCGTAGCTTTCGGTAGGTAGGTACGAGGTTCGATTCCCATATAGGCGAAATATTTTCTTCGAACAAAAACATTTCAGCAGGCCAGGGAATGACGAATTATGATACAAAATCATTATAGTGGAGCTCTAAATTAAGTGGCTCATTCCATTTTGGATATTTGAAATATTGTGAGCATTTCTTTCTGATCAGGCAACCAGGTCAGGCCCATATGTGACACAACATTACATTTCCTAGTAGGGCCCTTTCAGGCTGCCTTATTAGTGCCCTACCAGGGCAGTCAGGCATCCTGATCGGGCCCTGATTTTGGCCCTATCAAAATTTCTACGCAGGCTGTTGACTCTTGTGTAGACCTTGCGTTAGTCGGCTGTTTCTCGTGCTGCTCCGCTTCCTCCTTTGCTCTACTTTTAGTAAACTCCGAAAAATAGTTTACGTAGATCATCCATAGTGGTTTTTTTCCCGTTATCTGTATTTTGAAAAGTTCACAGATTGTTTGCAATTCCACTCTCTTGAAGTCGTATATCCATGACGTTTTTCCCAGTGCCACGTTTTTCTCGATTTCTTCAAGTATCTCACTCATTTCTGTCACTTTTCTCTTTTTAGCA
>OZ023312.1:53887910-53923612 GCA_964007375.1 Ophion obscuratus
ATCTATTATTAGTCATAACATGGAAATTAATACCTCAACGAAGCGAGTTTTTGCCTAACACCTTGCCATCACATATGCCACTGACAGGTTAGATAGTGTTGCCAACACAAGAAAAAAAAACAATTGCAAGTACTGCGTACTCTTTGGTAGCGCGCACTCTTTGGTGGTTGTACCATACTTAATTCTACTCTTGGTTTTCTCTTTGGTTTTATGTTTCGATCCTTAATTTTTGTTTTGTTTCTTCTGGCCACATCTAGAACCCATACCTTCGAAATCAGTACAATTTTCGTGTCCCCAAAGTTGGCACACTATGCACGGGAGCCATTGGTGTATGTATTTATGTAACCCTACCAAACTTTAAACGTCTTTTCTCGACACAATGCTTTTCGACGGTTTGTTGATAAAATCTTCAAAACTCCTGAACCGATCCTTATGACATTTTAATCACATACTCTTTGCAACTATAGCTATAGCGCTTATCAAAGACTTTTTTAAATTTTGATATTTACTATTTTTTTGCGAAAACGGTTAAAAATCACTTTTTTGTTTGCTTCGAAAAATGCCCGCTATTTTGTTATTTTTGCGTATATCGAAAACCGTATGATATGCGCTGTAGCCATTAACATACTGAATATGAAACCATTTGATTTTTTTGTTTCGGATGTTCTATCTCCGAGATTTCATCAACAGCGCAGACCTACAATTTTCTTAGAATATTTTTTTAACTCCCATTTTCGTCTATAAATGGTGACTTGAATAAATAATTTTTTTTAAATGTATTTTAAAAGCGTATTTATTAAGTGTAACAACTTTTATGTCAATATCTATAATATAAGCCTATCAAAAATAGCCTTTTTAGCGTCTAAAGTGAGAAGAAGTAAGAAAATGATTACCCATTTTTTATAGTCGAAGTATGTGTGAATCGAGCCGCAAAGCTTTTATTGCAATATTTAGCATAGATGCCAAGAAAGAGGGCTCCAAAAAAACGTGGTTTCTTGGTCATTTATGAGGTATTTCTGTCCCAGAGGGTCGTATTTTGTAGGGGCATAAGCAGGGCCCTTCTGAATCATCGGCAAATTACAATGGTGCTTAGTAAAAAGTCCGTTACAATCGATTATTGTATTTCGCCCCTCTTCCTCGAGATCATAGATGTAGTACCCCTACTCCATACAAGTGTCACCACCAATTTGAAGCTAGGGGAAATAAAGTTCCCTATGTCCCGCGGGCGGCCGCCGTCGTAAGCGCCACCGCGTCGATCTTCATTCTTTCGCTTCGTGCAAGTGTCATCAGACTTACAAGGTTATCACCATATACAGGCTTATAAAGGTTATCACCATATACAGGCTTTAAACAACTACATCTATGATCTCTTTGGAAGAGGCGCTTCATACAATCATGATTGAAATTCACTTAGATAAGTTCGTTTAATCATTAATTATGCACAACGATAAACTGAAATAAAAATGCTGCGTAAATTTAGTATTGTAGATTTAGACATTTTTACATTTTTTTAAATACGGTTGCAAAAATTCTTTTGCTAGTCACATTTTTCCAAGTTTTATCATTAATATTTTCTTTAAACATTCAGCGGCCCTCTGCTTTCATTGTCGTTACAGAATCTTCATATTTTCTGAACCCGTGAGCAGATTATATAAGGCATTTAGTGTCATTTAGTGTAAGTCATTTAGTGTATAAATTATTAGATAGAAATGTGACCCGCGTGACAGTTCCATAAAGCATCGTATAAATGAGACAACTTTTAGAGTCGTAATTTTTCGTTTACAGTTCGGTAATTTGGCTTGAAATTTTACCAGTATACCGGGATATATTTTTACTTGATTATAGGCGAATGTTAAATATTAGGGTTCGTGAACGGAATACCTTAATTCAGTAGATTTAGACATTTTTACACTATTTCTGAAAATCACGGCTACGAGAATTCTTCTGCTAGTCACATTTTTCCAAGTTTGATAATTAATATTTTCTTCAAACATTCGTTGATCTCCTGTTTTTATTGTCGTTGCGGATTCTTTAGATTTTTTACACGCGTAGACCAGTCCTTATGGGGCATCTAGAGGTATTTAATGTAGAAATCATAAGATAGAAATGTGGCCAGCGTGTCATCTCCAAAAGTGCCTTATAAACAAGACGATTTTTAGAGTCGTCATTGTTCGTTAAAAGTTCGCTAACTTTGCTTGAAATTTTACCAGTATACTGGGATGTATTTTTACTTGATTATAGACAAAAATCAGTTAATTGTTAAATATTCGAGGTCGTGAATGGTATACCTTAAGGAAGAGGAATACCTTTAACCAATAGGAGAGAAAAAATCCTTGATGAAAAAATTAAATAAATATCCATCTTTATCAATGACGTAGCCTCGAGGTCGCGTTCGCAATTTTCGTCCAGATGCCTGAAGACCTTTCGTCCAAACGACAAGAAAGAATAACCCGTAAAAACGAGCATGGAAGTAGAAAGATCGACAGCGAGACTTCACAAAACATTATATTTTCTGTCACGACTTTGTCGGAATATTTCAGCGATCGGGATCGCGGCAAAGGAGTACATATATAGCTTTCGGCTCACTAACTATTGAAGCATCTCTGAATATCCCTGCGGGTGCATTTTCTACCGTCTCTATATCTCTTTTTACCTTTGACCCAAGTTTACATACGCGATCTCCCGATTCTGTTCCCTGATTTACGTGCGACGGTGTACATACACGCGTATATACGTATATTGAATGCGAGGGACGATACCATGTATAGATACGAGTGCTTTCATGTTTTAAAAGCGCTACTGCGATCCAGTTGCGCCTGATGAATACAGCATTTTCAGGATTGTTCCTACAAGTTGGCCAACGTTGCATGATAATAACAACGCATCGACAGTGCTGCTACGTGCCACAGTGCTATTGACGAAACATCTCTGAGAAAATTATTTTTTAAGACTGCATTTATGAAATACGTTTAAACAAAAAAAGGATGTCTTTCAAATTTAGAAAAATATATTATTGATACTTTGAAAGACTTTTAATGTTTTTTTTTTTTCGTTACTTATTTTAACATGAGAAATTTTAAGAGAAATAACTGTTGACGTCTCGTTATAGGTATTTATCGGAAAAGGATTGTTTCCAGTGTTTCTTCATGTAGCCTTGGGGGCTTTTGTGATCCCATCCCGTTCACTTTTAGCTGATGCCACTTTGTCTAATGCACCACTGTATCGCATTTACACCGGGGCACTGTAAGACTGTGGAAAACCTGCACACAATGCAGGTAGCTCGATTTCACCAAAAGGTTGGTTAAGGTTCTGAACCCACCCTCTGATCGAGCTAAAATTTTGCTCACACCTCTTTTTTAATATTTTAAGACGACCCCCAAATGGATTTTTGGGGACGCGCAATAGTTTTTAGGTTTGAGTTTGATTGGGTTTGTTTGTTTGGACAAAACAGAGAGCGCTACAACATATATAGGTATGAACGGAGACATAGCGGATATAGATATAGTCGCGCGAGTTAAGATAAATAACTTAAAAATTTAATAGCACGAAAACTATGGCGAGTCGCGAAAGATCCTTTTAAAATCGTGGTCGTCTTAAACTATTAAAAGGAAGGATTGTGCAAATTTTCAGCTCAATCGGAGGGGGGTTCGGAACCTTATTCGACCTTTTGGTGAAATCGAGTCACCTGTATCGTGTGCAGGTTTTCCACAGTTTTCCAGTGCCCCGGTGTAAATGCGATACAGTAGTGCATTAGGCAACGTGGTATCCGCTAAAAGTGAACGGGACGGGATCACAAAAGCTTAATAGTTAACGCAGCCGTCACCCAAGCCGTCACCCAAGTGTTGGCCCAGATCGGCACTACTAAAGGGGTTACACCAAGTTGTAAAAGTCGAAAAATCACTTTTTTCAAAACCGATAGATTTTGACAGTATATGATCTTATAAATGTACCCTAAAAATGTTAAGCTGACCGGATCAAGTTTGACAGATCTATAGGCTGTTATGTTGACGCCAGCTGGAACGCTCGGGCCGTCGTTCGAAACTTCAAAAACTTATTTCTCGAAATGACGTTTTAATAGTTGGTGAGCAAAATATCACAAAAACTACTGCATCAATGTTTCTAACATTTTTAGGGCCTTTTCTCGATGTAAAAATATAGTATTTGATCGAAGGACTTTTTACGACGTATACTTGCGATTTGATGATCGAAACATTCCCATTTTGTTGACAAATATCAACATACGTTGAACACACGCCAGTTTTTTAAATATGATATTTCGGCAATTCCTTTGATTTATCTGTTTGGTTTTTTTATACTAGACTTTTTGATACTTTTGATAACCTGATTCAGAAGGGCACTGCTCACCGCAAAAATCGCTTTTGAGAGGGACTTCCCAGGCATTGGGTGTAAATCGATTATAATTAAATATTTTCACACAAAAAAATTTCAGAGCGTTCTTCAAGTGATACTCTTTAAAATACTGAATTTTTGTAGAAATTTATCATCACGATTGTCTAAAAGAAAACCCAAAAATAAGCTGTTTTCGACTATTACAACTACGCATAACCCGTTAAAGCAGTATTGTTGTCTAGCGCACTGTTTCGGATGTGATATTTAAGATGAAATAACTGAAATACTAACTAGAAAAAACAATAGAGGAGGCCGGGGTTCAACGTGCTGGGAATACCTTGTTCCGATACGCATAGCTTCACGAAGAATAGAAATAGCAATAAGTGTCACGTGCGTTGCGAAACGTCATACCATCGCGCTGTTGCGGCAGCCATTTTAGAGACACCAGGACGGCAAGTAAGAGTTGTCGCTTGGAGGAACAACTAACCCCCGGCACTTTGAACCTCGGTCTCCCCTACCGCGGATTGGGGTTACTTTTGTTACATCCTAGCAAATGTGCCTTCTCTCGGTTATTCCCAATATCCTCATTTGCCGTTATAAGCTTATTATACATGTATAAATCTAAGAATAAGACGCGTAACAGCGTAAAAAGGGACGTGCGTACGTTTCGCACGCATATTCAACCCACAGCGATATATGCACGATAACAGCACCGTCAGTCATCGACTTCTCCCATCCCATTGGCCGTCAACAAGAACAAGATCTCAGGCTCATATTCCAAGAAGAGCTGTCGAACGAAAAACCAACCATCAGCTCGATCAACAGACTCCAAAAATCCTATGCCGGCCCAACCGCATGGGAACCAAGAAAGCCTCGACCCTAGATTATTTAATCATGATATAGACTAGACGGTTGCGACAAATTTATACCTCTGACTAAAAAATAAGACATCCGGTCTCGCAACGCAGTGCGATATATAAACTTCTTGATATGAGAAGTCACCATAGCTATAAATTCACATAACACAAACCATGCGCATGCTTAGGTCGCAGATATCGAACTGTATTTCCCATGCGTTGTTTTCGCCGAAACACGAGACAAAGGTCCTCTTTCTTAATACGCATATTAGTCAGAACCGATGCCCTGAAATAAGGTCACCCGCGTGCCTAGCAAATCTGTAACCTACACGTACATCATACCGCAACCAATCACGCTAATCAACCGATATATTCATGACCAATGAACCAATCCCCGAAGAACTAAATGACCAAGACCACACTCTCTCTAAGGTTCCTTCTCCCACTATCGAACCCTTCCTAATTTTCATATCAAGAAAGACTTCCTTCCTGAAGCAGTCTTCCAACAGTTTCCAGCGCGTTCAGATCAAGTCTCCCGTCAACCACCATCAAATCAAGTTCTTCATCGAATTCAGAGCTCAAACTTCCGTTCACCAATATTTCCGTCAATTGAATCACTCCTTATATCAAGTCATAATTCAGAAGCCTACGAATATCTTCAATTAACTTTTCTACGAACAGTCTTCATTTTTTGAGTCACAAAAGTTTTATTTTACACTTGTATAATTTCTATCATCGGTCCGTGAATATCAATCTCAATTCATCGACCTTGCGCGCCGTTCATATTTCTATCTACGCGTAGTGCTCGTCGTAGTTAACACGTCGAGTATACACACGACCAGCGTAAAATCCTGCGTGCGTCTTACAGGCAATTGTACCAGCGACCGCACCAGGCCAAGCGCGAAGGCCCTTGTAACACGAACGATAACAGATATCCGCGCGAGCGAGCGAGCGACCGAGCGTCAAACATAACCAATGTAAGCTAACCATACCTTTTTCTTTTTGTATCATTCTTCGTAGGCCTAATCGCTTTAATCCGTCTAGTAATCTTATAATAAATAACATAGTGTCAATCGTACACCAATTCTGTCGAATTATTCCTCAATACCGAAATATCGCGTCAATTCCTGAATTCTATTCTTTCCCACGCATGACCCCTTTTTACCCTCATCCCGTGCTATTGCGCTAGGCGTAGGCAGCAAAGAGGGAAACGAAAATATTATGTTTTCATCCCTTACGGATGTGACACTATGAACAATTTTGAAATGAAAATCAATATATTTCTTCAAATGATATCGCAAATTTTTGTTTTTCAATGGAATCATCAACTTTATTAGTCTTTTAATCTTTGAAATTACAATTTAAGATATTTAAAAATGAATGAGAAAGAAAATTGTCGTGATCAAAGTTATACCGCGGTTGGGGTTACTATAGTACCCCAATTCTTCTCAATGAGAATCTGAAGTAACCCCATAAAGGAGCATCTTTTCTATAGAAGAAAAAAAAGGTCAACGGGATCGAAAGTTACGAGCTTTATTGTTTTGGGGTTATTTCGATCAAACAAAAATTACACCTTTACTTTTCAAAATCAACTTTATTGTTAAACAACTTGTATTTTATATTTATTTATGTGACGACACATCCATAAACTTCGAAACATTAAAAAAACTAGAAAAAACAAGTTGTAATACGTATGTCTACCTAGGTATATAAATTACAAAACGAGATCACATTGGTTTATCAGGATCATGTTTGGGTTTGTTTGGGTTAAATTAAACTTAAACTTAAACTACGTCACGTACCAAATCACACTAATTGTAAGACAAAAATATAAAATAATAAGTTGATATTTGTTATCTTACAACTAGCGTGATTTGGGACAGAATTGCAGAATTGTCGGTTAAGAAATGTTCCTAATGAACACATTAGGAATATTTCTTAACCTACAATTAAAACCTACACTTGAAAAAATGATCAAAAGACGAAAGTCCTTGAAAATACTCCGAGACTAGCAATAAAGATAATAAGTGGGGTGAAATTGATCAATGATCAATGTTACCTCGTCGAAGCGATCAAAGACACCCCAACGAAACAACTGTCGCCCATAAAATATATTTTTGAGGTTATGCCACACAACAAAGAATAATGGTGTAGATTAATAAACACTGACAAGGTGATTGTTACCAAAAACATGTAATTGCAACACTCAACTTGTTATTTTTTAAGTTATTTGAGTACAAAGAATAGTTTAAATACATTACTTACGCCTTTTATATTTTTACGGTCACTCAAACCCGTTCGTTCGTGCTGCGTCTGAGTGATGACACAGAGTCATTCAGGCTTGCCAAACGTAAAAAGAAACTTTCGGTCGCGTTCAAGAACTTCGTAATTTGAATTTTAAAACAAAACAAAGTTTCTATCAAAGTTACCCCACGAATCAAAGTAACCCTATCCACTGTACTCACGTTTATTGATCCTTCAAGAATATGTACAAAATTAAAAGAAAAAAAGGATTATCATGTACTTTTGGACGGTCATTTACAACGGTGCACGGAAAATGCTCCCAATTGGCGACCAGTGTTATGGCGTTTGTGACCATATTTAGCAAACAAAATGTACAGAAGGCATGTACAGGCATGCTAAACTCTCATAAACGATTTTTCCTATTTTCTGAAAAACAAAATTATTTAGACTCAATTCTGCTACCAACATGAAAATAGCCTACTAAAGGTATATGCCAAATATGAGCTGAATCCGCCGATTGGTTATCGAGATATCGTGATTGCCGATTTGAAAACCATACTTTCGAGAAAAACGCGTTTAAAGTTGCTGCGTCTCGAGCGTACTCCTTACAATTTCTATAACTCAGATAATTTCATGAGCATCATTAAACGGTATCCAAAAACGTATTCAAAATGGTATTAAGAGTAATAAAATAAATTTAAAAAAAATCGATTTTTTTAAATTTCTAGACAACAATACGACCTTAACACGAAATATTGCCAAAGCCACCAACCGACCGTACGTCAAATATTATCGGTTCGGTTGTAAAAAAGTAACATTGTCAAGAATTATTTTCTGCAAGTATGCTTCTGTATCACTGAAACATATCGCAGTTTTACTCCCATTTGATTACAGTCAATGAAAACTGATTTCATGTTAAATAAAATATGTTAAAGTTGCAAAAATCTAGCACCAACATTATTCGAATTTCATTGAATTTTAAATTGGATATCGCGAAAATTGTTCTCAGTCACGAATATGAAAATGTTCCGATGGGGCAGTACAGCCACTTGAAAATTCTGACCGAGTATGTTGAATGGGGCATTATCATAAATCAGAGAGCAATTATTCAGCGATCGACGGGAAAACAAGATGAATTTAATTCTCGTGCGGCGAGCAGGCCCTCTCGATAGCTCGACGAAGTAATCGTTACAATCGACGCGACGAGCCGGCGCTTAAAGTATCAAACATGCCCACGCAGGGAGTGAAAACGGTACAGACATTGCACATTTATGTACACATACGTATGTGTGGGTTTTTTTTTCTCGTCGGTACGTGAGAAGATGGCACTTGGATAATGATGAAGCTTGTCTCACTGTAGTTCTATTGGGATAGTCCCCCATGTTAGCGGTGGTCGCGACAATACACACCAGGTTACTTTTATCCGAGAGAAACTCCGTGGTTTATGCTGATCCTTGAATCAAAATGCACGACGTTATTCGTAACGTTTGCACCACACCATTCCCAAGCGAGGCTCGTTGCTCCGGCACTTACCCCCGAGAAGCTTCTTTCTTTTTTCGTTCCACTGGCACGGCCTATTCGTCGGGATCGCGCAAAAGACACTCTCGGTAAATTCAATGCGCGTTAAATCACAGTTGGATGTATGGGCGATCGGTTCAAATGTAAACCTCAAGCGACCACCACGGTTCGCACTTGATCCCGGTGGTCCTTCGGCTCATTTGCATTTATAATTCCCGCGGTCAAGATGAGGCAAAAACCGGCTGCGTCGACAACGAAAACCACGATTACCTGTTTTCGCAGGTTTTGCCAACTTTTGATGAAACGGCTGAGTTATAGAATCTGTGCGAGTCAATTACTACGATGATGATCAATCGTATGCGAGTAGAAACTTTTCACTTGGTTGAATATTAACGCTCCTAGGGAAATACTTGAATCTGTCATTTTTCGTGGGCGTTAATTATAAATGGAGGCTACGCCGAAGCTTCAGGTTTAACTTAAAGATGAAAATCACTATTGCTTAAGGGGTCTTTTCACTTTAGACGCTAAGAAAAGGCTATTTTCATGCATTTTTTGATAGGTTTATATTATAGATTTTGATATAAAAGTTGTTACACTTAATAACTACACTTTCGAAATATATTTAAAACAAATTTTTAATGTATTTATGTAACCCAAGCAAGCTTAAAACGCATTTTTCTCGAAACAACATTTTTTGACGGCTTGTTGATACAGTCTTCGATAATACTGAACCGATCCTTATGGAATTTTAACCACATATTCTTTATAACTATAGCTATAGCGCATATCAAGGATTCTTTAAGTATTAATATTTTCTATTTTTTTTACCAAAAACAGTGAATAAAAAAACACGTCATATTCCGTTTTTTTTTCTACAAATGTCTACCATTTTTTTATTTTTGCATATATAAAAAATCGTATGATATGCGCTATAGCCATTAACATACTGAATCTAAAACCGTTTTATTTTTTTGTTTCGGGTGATCCATCGCCGAGGATTCATCACCAGCGTAGACCTACCATTTTTTTAGAACATGCTTTGAACTACCATTTTCGTCTATAAATAGTGACCTGAGTGAAAAAAATTTAATGTTTATCGGAAGTGTATGTATTCAGTGTAACAATTTTCATACCAATATCTATAATATAAACCTATCCAAAAAAATCATGAAAATAGCCTTTTTAGCGTCTAAAGTGAGAAAACCCTTTTATATTGGCCCGAGTCTTGGGGACTGTGTTTGTTCATTGATACAATAGTGATCAATTTTCGATAGAATACTTAGCACTTCGCACAATTTTAGATAGAAGACTTAGCACTTCGTTGGATATCACCTTTTGAAAATATTCAAATCCAAGATTCGTAGGACGGGAAAACGTCAATGGAGGCTTGGCCGAACCCTAAAGCGGCATTTAGCGGCTTTCATGTTGTCACGTGTGTACAGATTTGCATATTCGCGCTACTAGAAGGCTCCAGAACTTTCAAGGACTAGCGACGACTCTGAAGTGGGGATAGAAATTAAGAGACAATTATAGCGAGAATCTGGAAATAAGGACCAGTGTTCGAAGACATGCGAGAGCGAACTGACGCGACGAGATCGCACAAGCGAGCAATCAAGATTTATTAACGAGAAATAATAAATACAGGCCACTGCAAACAACAAACGTGCGTTGAACAATTCATTGCCACAATCTAAATGAACATTTTGGTCCATTCGAGCCGGATCCGCGTGTGCTGATACATGAAACAATAAGTAACATAACGCGGAAACGTGCACGCCAGTGGCGATACCGCGTAATATAATTGCGTCTCGAGCGTTTTCGAACAGTCTAGAATTTTCTCATCAAGACTATAAAGCCAACCAATACACACGGATGATCTGCGTCGGTCAATCTTATGATTATTCGGTCGATACCCCGCTTCGTTAACACGCGCTTCTAGTGTCGCGAGAACTATTGAGAGTTTCAAAATTAACGAGCGTAACGGTAATTGAACGACTAAAACAGCGTCGACAAACAGCAAGTAATATGAGCGTCGAACAATTGAGAAGACAACGAGGATCCATTAAAGCAGAATTGACAGCAACACGAAATTTTGCAAATCGAGTAACACATGATCCAGAAACGACCACGAAAGACAAAATTGAATCCCGTGTACGAAACCTAGATGAAGCTTACTTCAAATTTCCACCCATCTCGCAACATCTGCTGACGACAACTCTAGAAGAAGAATATGAACAAAGAGATTTACTGGAAGAAACGGAGTTTGAAGAGAGATATTTCGCAATTAAAGCAGCACTATTAAAATGTCTGGAAATTCTAAAACCATCCTCTCAGACAACAACTACTAGCGACGGAAGCGAACAATCCGACAGTGCCCTGACTCAAGTTTTGAAGCAAAAATCTATATTAATGCAACGCCTATCAGAACGCCCAAGGAAGTGAGTAGCAATGATGTATTCGCTCAAATATTGGAGCAACAAGGACACATGCTGGAGAGGATAAGTGTTCAATCTGTCACACCAAGAGAGTTCCGTGTGAAGGTACCGATAATTAAACTGCCAACTTTTAGCGGAGAGATTGAAGACTGGAAGAGGTATTCTGATACATTCAAATCATTAATTCATTATAGCGATTTATCAAATGTACATAGGATCAATATCTCGTAGGATCTTTAATCGGTCCTGCCACTAGAGTAATCGAATCTATCGAAATTTCCGAGCAAAACTATGCAATTGCTTCAGAACTATTGAAGCAACGATACGAGGGTGACCGAGTCATCCGTAAACGACATATTCAATGTCTACTCAATGTACCGCGAGTACACCGAGAGTCCGCAAGCATAATTCGAGAGCTCGTCGATCATATTAATAATACATTTACGAGTTTTAAAGTCAACGTCATTACCCACAGGATCATGGCGAGAATTGATTACCTATTTACTCTCGAAAAACTTGGACAGCGTTACTAGCAGACGTTGGGAAGAACATGTCAAGACCTTGGAAAATCTGATGACTGACTATATAATCCAGTTTTTGCAGCGCGGATGTCAAGTCTTTGAGCGAGCGACTTTGAGCGATAATTCAGGAGAAAGCAAGCCGAAATTCAATACCTACGAGAAAAACGACACTAATCAAAAACAGCCGTTCCAATCGAAATTTCTAGGCAAGACCTCGTTGTCAACAACCATTCAAGGACGTCGATGCTATTTCTGCCAGGGTCAACACGTGATTTATTACTGTATTAAATTCTTAAATCTCGCTGTTGAAGACAATTCAAGCAGTGAAGGGCCGGAAATTATGTTTCAACTGCCTTCGCAACGATCGCTTTGTTACAAACTGCAAACTGAGTTTTTTTCGAGAATGTGGAGGCCAGCACAATACTCTATGCTATCTACCGACGAACATGGCAAGTTCAGCAAGGGACTCGGAGGGTCGTGCAGCAAGTGAGTTAGCGGAGATTTGGAAATCTACAGGCGGCTCCAACGGCAGGGAACTACAAACGTCAACGGTTATCAACAAGCCATCAAGCGGCCCGTCAGTACATCATGTTCGAGGAGAGCCTATGCGTAAGCGAGTTCTCATGTCAACGGCTGTTGTAAACGCAAAAGGAGACAACAATTACAATAGCCAGTTACGCCTTTTGCTGGACAGTGCGAGCGGAACCAATTTTATAACATCCACTGCGTGCAAGAAACGCGGTTTAAAACTGGACCACATTTTCGAATCAGTCAACGGATGAGGCAATACGAACTGTACTATTAAAAACGGTTGTCAACTACGAGCACGGTCAAGGTTATCGGAGTTCCAATTGAGCTTGTATTGTTCAGTCGTACCTCAAATGACGAAAGAGCTTCCATCATTCTCGATGGATACCTCTAGACTACCGATTCCGAATAATATAAAATTGGCCGATCCATTGTTTTATGCTCCCGGCGATATTGATGCTCTGATAGGCGCGGAATTTTTCCATGATCTATTAGAAAACGGAAAAATTGAGCTGGGCGATAATTGATCGATATTGCAAAACAGCAAATTAGGGTGGATAATAGCAGGGTCAGTACCCGAGCACTTAATTGAAAATCGTGTGTTCAATCCTTCATCGACCAATGTTTACACCTGTTTGTCAATACAGCAACAGACCGTGAACGATTCAATATCAAAATTTTGGGAGATGGAAGAATATCCAGTCGACAAGCACGTTAAATTATCAAGGGAAAAGCAAGAATGCGAGAATTATTTCGTCAACATGATGACTCGAGACACGTCAGAACGATTTGTTGTCAGCTTGCCGTTTTGCGAAAATAAAATAGGGCTTGGAGACTCGAGGGAGATTGCGGAAAAACGCTTATCGTACTTAGAACGAAAATTTCATCGCAATCAGGACTTTTATGAACAATATTGCAAATTCATGCAAGAGTACATTGAGTTAAATCAAATTACTGAAGTAACCAAACACTCGATCGCAGCACCAGCTGTATATTTACTACATCACGGCGTTGTACGTGAGACTAGCCTCACGACGAAATTACGAGTATTGTTTGATGGATCGGCGAAAACCGTATCAGGCATTTCACTCAACGATACACTCATGGTCGGCGCAAATCTACAGGACAACATCATCGACGGTATTTTGCGATTCAGATTACACGCGGTTGCGATTACAGTGGATTTAAATAAGATTTATCGTCAAATTTTAGTACAGAAAAGAGATCAAGATTATCATAGAATATTGTGGCGCTTCTCAACAACCGAGCCAATACAAGAATTTAAGGCCTTGAATACGCAAAAAATTTCAAAAAATTTAATTTTTTAAAATTATTTTTGATTCCATTAGCCTGAACGGTTAGGAATATTTTAAGTTTTACAGAATTGAATAATTCCAAAAATGGTTAAAGTTACAGCATTTTGAGCCTAAAAACTTTTATTTTCTTGGAAGCAGGCAGCTAACGGCGGTTACCGGCAGCGCTATACGGAGACAGGCGCGCTAGATCGGCAACTACCCTTTTCTATTGTCCACTTATTATCCCTACATAGAATCGTGTATCAAACCAGTGTATGAAGCACTTACCCGGGAAAAAAAGATCATATCTGAACATATCTGAATCATATCTGTAGAATCAGATATGATCAGACAAGAGATTTGGTCATATCTGTTCATATAGTGTCATGACAGATCATGTATGCTTATATCTGAGCATATCTGTAGAATCAGATATGATCAGACAAGAGAATTGGCTATATCTGTTCATATAGTGTCATGACAGATCATGTATGCTTATATCTGAGCATGTATGATCATCCCGAGAAAAAATTATCAGACCAAATCACATCTGATTATATCTGGATTATATATGATCCAGATATGATTGATCATATCTGGATCTTGTCTAATCATGCATAAGAAAAATGGCCATATCCGAGCATACATGATTAGATTTGACGATATCAGAGCATGTATGATTAGATTTGACGATATCAGGCCACCCGGGAAAAAAAGTTCATGCCTGAGTGGATATGTTCATATATGTTTCAGATATTGTCATATATGTTTCAGATATCGTCATATATGATTCAGATATTGTCATATATGTATCAGATATATTTATATCTGACATTTTACAGTATCATATATGATTAGGTCTGATCATATTCCACATCACATATGCTTAAAGAAGATCATATGTGATCACATATCCCGGGGAAAATGGTCATATCTGAGCGGATATGCTCATGTAGGTGTTTATCTGCAACATAAATGAATCTGATCTGATCATGCGTGGTCAAAGATGAACATACATGTATTTTTATGCGCTCAGGGGTAGCTCTATATCTGGTCAGATATGATCGCGCAAATATGTGCAGATATTAATTTATAGCTGAACATGTCTGCCCATATGTGGCCATGTCTAACCAGATATAGTACAATTCACGACTACATTCGAGCTCACACATGAATAGACTTGAATATGTGCGCGCATGCATGAACATATCCAACCAGGTATGGATGAATACGTTCAAATATGAATCAATTGATGAAATACGAATCAATTGATTCATATTTGATTAGATCTGATCACACGTGGGCAAGCATGTTCAGCGATGATCATATAGATCCAATTGGATGAATTCGAGTATAATTCCATATCTGGGCAGATACAATCGTACATGGGCAAATATTTTCAGACCTGATCATGCACGAGTTGGGTTCGGTTGCGTATTCATCCATACCTGGTTGGATATGTTCATGTATGCGCGCACATATTCAAGTCTATTCATGTGTGAGCTCGAATGTAGTCGTGAATTGTACTATATCTGGTTAGACATGACCACATATGGGCAGACATGTTCAGCTACAAATTCATATCTGCACATATTTACTTATGCGCGATCATATCTGACCAGATATAGAGCTACCCCTGAGCGCATAAAAATACATGTATGTTCATCTTTGACCATGCATGATCAGATCAGATTCATTTATGTTGCAGATAAACACCTACATGAGCATATCTGCTCAGATATGACCATTTTCCCCGGGATATGTGATCAGATATGATCTTCTTTAAGCATATGTGATGTGGAATATGATCAGACCTAATCATATATGATACTGTAAAATGTCAGATATAAATATATCTGATACATATATGACAATATCTGAATCATATATGACGATATCTGAAACATATATCACAATATCTGAAACATATATGAACATATCCACTCAGGCATGAACTTTTTTTCCCGGGTAGTAACGACGAGTTACTGGAGAGATGTTTAAGAAGCTCCATACAAAATAATAACGAGTGTTTCAATTCTAAGATTTGGAAAGTTGCTCCGAAAAGTTCATGGAGTGGTTTAACGATTGTTGAAATCGCCGCATATATTTCGGCTAGAACTTTTAACGGCGAAACAGTCGCCTTTCTCCGAATTATGAAAAACCTTGGTATTACATGGAGAGAATTAAAAAGTAATGTTTGTCGTGAATTTCACGGTAAAAATTACCGTGATATATTTCAATGTGGTGACAAGTGAGAAAAACATAATAATTCCTATGCGACAAGTTTTTTTAACTCACGTTACAGAAAATTTCAAATACGTAGCTAAAATTTTACCTACTATCGGTTCAAAATTACCAACCGCACCGTACAATATTTTTACGGTACTACACAGTAATATTTACATGCGTCAATCTCAGAAGAAAAATGTCATATAAGGCTGGTAAAATTTATATATCTTCCCCTCATTGTGACCGTTTCTTTCCTCTATTGTTTGTTTACCTTTAATCTCCACCTTTCGCCCTGTTCCCCTACTTGCGGCCCAGCCGACTCCCCTCGCGTGTCTTATTTCGCCGCGAAATGCCGAAGAAAAACATTTTACGACGAAATGTACGCGACTGGGTTTCGAACCCTCTTGGTCCGCTGATTTAGTGGCGAGCACGCTAACCACTAGATCATCGCACCGGTTCATTAGTGAAATGTATTTTTTCTTGAAAGACTGGTACGATAATAATCATAATAATAACCGAAATAATAATAATAAATATTATTTATTATTGAAAAATTGGTACAAATTGACGCTGTTTGTTTTTTGTTGGAAATTTTTTTTTGTTTCATATAAATCGGTATACTCAACAAACGGATAAGGAAAGAAATTTAATGATTAGAATTTATTTTTCATTTAATACTACCATTTTTTACAATACATTTCGTACTCGAAGGCTCGAGTGATGTGCCTAATTTGGGCACATATTATTTCGTCATCATTTAAAATCGTAAAATGAGGTATTTTTCATGTAGAAAGTGTGTACCAAGTTTGAAATAAATCGGTCCTGTAGTTTTCAAATGGCAGTGAACACGGACTTTGAAAAAGTGATTTCGAGAAAAACGCATTTGAAGTTTAGAGAAGTCGGAGCTACAGTAATAGAAGAGCGGGACTAAATAGTCAACAACTTCGAGAGTTTTGCTCCGATTGACTTGAAATTTTTGGATTATATTCTTGAAATATTGAACTATAAAAAAAAAACAAAAAAATCAATTTTTCAAAAGTGCAAACCCCTTAAGGCGATGCGCCACACGCCTCCGACCGCTTCGAAATTTTGGAAAGAGAATTCTCCCAAACGGAACAACCGATTGGAATAAAATTTGTTGTGTGCATGCAGGACACTTGCTCCGAGGGGATGATCCCCTCCATTATCCAAAATTTCCGAAAAATGTACAGTTTGTGGTTGCCATGCAAAAAATGGCGACTTATTAACCATTGCATCGCATTTTCAATAATTTTCTGAAAGTCA
Organism: Ophion obscuratus; assembly: GCA_964007375.1. Classification (NCBI taxonomy): domain Eukaryota; kingdom Metazoa; phylum Arthropoda; class Insecta; order Hymenoptera; family Ichneumonidae; genus Ophion; species Ophion obscuratus. The sequence goes on from OZ023312.1 coordinate 53,905,172, forward strand.
TCCTCTGGACCGTGAAACAGCACACATTTTAAGCTTTGTTCCACATGTTTTTATGAACAAATGGCGGAGAAAAAGCATTTAAAGTTTTTTACATACATGTAGCAAAAGTTTTTTTACATACATGTAGCAAAAGTTTTACATACAAAAGTTTTTTTACAAAAGTTTTACATACAAAAGTTTTTTTACATACATGTAGCAAAAGTTGTTTACATACATGTAGCAAAAATGTACCAACAAAGCTCAAAATATCAGGTACCGGAGCGAGCGTTCAGTTCATCCGTTCCCTCACTGGCAGCGTGCAGCTCACTTCGTCCTGTTTTTACCGACCGCGCTCGCCTCCTTCCGGAACAATTTATTTTTTGACAGGCCGAAAGCAGGAGCTATAACCTCGCACATTCGTTCGAAATATATTTCACACGATGTGTGTGATAGAGTGTGATATAGACTGTAAATAGTGTGTGATAGAGTGGAGGTCGTTTTCGTCGCGTTTTGGTGAGTTTTATTTTGCTGTGAAGAACTCCTCAGGACGCAGGCACTCCACCGATGAGAAATCCCGACAACGAAGCCCGACAAATAAATAATCGATGAGAAAACCGCCGTGGCCGATTACACGGAGAAGATCGAGGAACATGGTGATAGCGAGAAGCCGAAGGAGAAAACACTGGAAGTCAAGGTACGTACGTGCTATAACCTCATAACCTTAATTTACGTACTTTGTCATCTGCCACGATCTTCCCTCGCATTGCTTTCCCGCTCGCTGATGTGTCAAATAGCCAACGGCTCCGATGCAAGAAACTCACGTGTATTTGCTCTTCGCAGAAATACCTCGGTATTTATTCATGAAAAAATCGCAGATAGCATATTTTGGATTTCCTGAGCAGTGTGCGACCAAAATGAGGCACGAAAGTTCAACACCTTTGGCTACGAACGCTAAACTGTCATGTCTCAAACACTGATGATTTGAGGACCTGTTGCGATTCCTCGATAGCTTCACCCTGATGAGCGAGCGTACTATTGGTATTGCGTACAGAGATAGTACCCTACGGTGTACCTGTACGGTAGTACCCCGCTACACGCAACTGTACGTGTTACTAGTATGGTATCGGTACACTGTGCCAGTAAAATATACCGGTTCAGTATCCTCACCATACTAATACTGCTACCGATACCGTACGCACACACGTGGTAGGTACGGTACTTGGGCTATCATGTAGGAACCAGAACTAATGTAGCGTCGGATTTACCATCTAGATGGACCATCGCATTTATTTAGAGCAGCAAGTACGTACTGCCGAGGATGAGAAACCGCGTTAATCGTCGCGGCCACAATATACAGTCCCAGTATCGCGAGGATATCACCGCTGTCTCCAATCTCTTCGAGAGCACCAGCGAGGCTGACCTCAAGGAACAATATCTTGCCATGGATCGCACCACCAATCTGTGCAAGGCCTTTCGCTTCCGTATGGACGTTTCAAAACAAAGGGCGAGGATTCTAGGGCCTTCTTGCATCTCAATTGTTACGGTTACCATCATCTCATACTCAGAGTCTACGAGTCCAAACATCTAGCCCATCAGAATTGAATGGTCAACGATTGAACACGTTAAGGTAGAACAAGCGTGTGCTCTTGATTTTCATAGATTTTGTTCAAATTTTAACCAGACATTGTTCGTATAATTATGCATGTTTCAGTGAAATTTCAGAACAGTCGACTATTTAGATTCGGAGATAATAGGTTTTAAAATTGCAACTTTTAACACTGTAGGGTCTGCATTGAAATTTAGACAGAGTAATTTTCCGTAACAAATATTTGTCCTCTATAAAAAGACAAGGCAATAACATAAGCAATATAAAATATTAATATTTACAACGCAAATATTTATTTTTACGTTAAAAGTTTTTAACTTTAGGAACACGATAATTATCTTTTTTCTCGAAACATTGAACAATACTGTTCTACGGTGTTGAATAATGTATTCTTATTATAGGGGACAAATATTTTTTACCGAGAGTTTTTCTGTCGTTACTGAACGTCTTTAGCAAAACTGAATAGCAAAGACAATCTAAACTTTTTTCACTCGTTCCCTAACCAGTTTGCTATCTAATCATAATTTTTTTCAAAATTAATAACCCAATAGGATGGTACGCCGAATTATGTGACCTGACTTTCGGCCAATGCAGACCCTGCAGTGTTAAAAGTTTCTATTAAAAAATCCATTATCTTCCAACCTAAATAGTCAACTGTTCTGAAATTTCACTCAAACTTGCATAATGATATGAACAATGTCTGGTTAAAATTTGAAGAAAATCGATAGAAATAAAAAGCGCACGCTCGTTTTACCATAAGGGCTTACACCACTGTAAATGTCCAAAATTGAGTGAGATTTCGAAATTTTTTTTTGTAGAAGGACATTAAGAGAATGTTAATATTCAAGGATGTTATTAGTCATGTCTTCGAGTGAACAAAATGAAATGTATATTAAAAGATTATGCCGAAAGGTGACGCTGGAGCCATTCTGGCGAGGCATGTTGAATTTGAGACGCTCTGCGACACGTAGTATGGCTGACACAAATTTGATTATAGAATAAAATTTAAAAAAATTCTATTAATTTACACAAGCATAACGAGAGAAATACGTAGAGGATTGTGAAAATATTTTTTTTGTGTAGTTGGGAAGCATTAAACCGAAAACTTAATTTTCGACAGAAAAAAAGGACAATCATTTGGTAATAACTAATGTTATAACTAACTAATAGAAAATCTCGTACGTGTTTCTCTTTGGAATGTTATTTTAAACGTGTAGTCAAAATTTGGAGTGAAAATAATGAAAATTGTTGGAGTTATGTTGCGTGCCGTTTTGAACAATTGTGTTTCGAGAAAAACCAGCGTAACGCAGAGTTTCTCCTCCGTTCCCTGGTGGACTATGAACAAAATATTTCCGATGAAACTTTTCGAGGAGAATAAGCCATTGTCCCGGCTGAATCTCCGTCGTCTGATGCAAGTCAGCATTTTATTTCAAATTCGTTCAGGTCAAAATGACGCAGTGTATCAAGGAAGGAGGACACCACCGTCACTCCCCATTTTCGACCGTTTTTGTTTAAAGAAAGCAATACAATACGTGATCAAAAGAACTTTTAGGCTTTATTAGGTACATATTGAAGTATGTAAAAAGAGTTTATTTGTCAAAAGTATAGAAAATCGAGGTGCACGAGTCGCTATAGTACTACTGGTTTTTAGTCAACCTTCTCCATGCTGTTGAAGTTTGCATCGTTGGAACGCAACGAAAGCTCTTGCTTACATTTTATTTTTTTATTTTTATTGTTATAGAAAATCTTTTTTTAAAGATTTATATTGTAGATCGCTAAATAAACATCTTAAAAAATGGTTAGAACACTTTTGTAATCGAAGTTTGCCAAAATCAATTAATGGAATTCACAAATTTTAATTTTCGTTGCGTTCCAACGATGCAAACTTCAACCTCATACTCTCTCCGCAGAACGCAGTAGAACTATCGTAAATTTAATCCTGGAACTAAGAGTAAAATATTTTTGTTAATTATGTTAGTTTTAGAAGTGAAAAATGGTCGCATCAGGATAAAAAAAAGCCTTTGAAACTTCATGTTTCAAGTTTCGCAATTTTTTGGTATTTTTTTGTGAGCTGCGGTTATCGCGCAATCATAAGAATAGCGGAGGAAAAAAATTGCCTAATTTATTCGTTTTTTTTTTCAAGGGTTCACGGGCTAGTTAATTTTTTTCTACGTAACTCAATGTATAGATCAGTTCGCTTGTTGATTCAGCTTTAATTTGGTTTTTTTTGTCTCTCTATGTCAATTTTTTGCCGAGATATCCGACTTTAAATGAAAAAAGATCTTCTTGTCTTTGATCATCGATATCTCAGCAACCAATGATTGCAACTGGAATTAAAGGGCAGCTTTGAAAACTCTAATAAATTTCGTACCAGCCCCTACCGTTGGTCTTTCAGAAAAACATTTTTTGATCCTTGACATTAATTTGAAAAAAGGACAAAAAGTAACTTTTTATAGTTTTTCGGTAAATCTACGACTACTTTACAAATATTGATGGAAACACTAATGTTGCCGCATTTTTTTTCAAGCGTAATGTAGCCCCAATAGCCCTGTTAATTTTCAAGTTGATCCATCGAACCGTTTTTCCGGACGGACTGATCAATGTTTTACAGAATAATGAAAGGCACACGTGTATCGTTTCTAAATGTCGTGTAATCATCATCAAAATGGAAAGACCAATTTTCTTCGACTTTTTTCCACAACTTTGCACTAGTTTCTTGTTACATTTAAGTGTTACATGCTAGCGAATGTGCCTTCTCTCGGTTATTCCCAATATCCTCATTTTCCGTTATAAGCTTATTAATAAATGTATAAATCTAAGAATAAGACAAATAACCACGTAAAAAGGAACTTGCATACGTTTCGCACGCATATTCAACCCACAGCGATATATGCACGATAGCAGCACCGTCAGTTATCTACTTTTCCTATGCCATTGGCTGTCAACAAGAACAAGATCTGAGGCGCATATTCCAAGAAGAGCTGTCAAACGAAAAACGAACCATCAGCTCGATCAACAGACTCCAAAAATCCTACGCCGGCCCAACCGCATGAGAACCCAGAAAGCCTTGACCCTTGATTATTTAATCATAATATAGACTAGACGGTTCCGACAAATTTATACCTTTGACTAAAAAATAAGACATCCGGTCTCGCAGCGCAGTCCGATATATAAACTTCTTGATATGAGGAGTTACCATAGCTATAAATTCACATAACACAAACCATGCGCATGCTTAGGTTTCAGATATCGAACTGTACTTCCCATGCGCTTTTTCACCGAAACATGAGACAAAGGTCTCCTTTCTTCATACGCATATTAGTCAGAACCGATGCCCTGAAATAAGGTCACGCGCATGCCTAGGAAATATGTAACCTACTCGCACACCATACCGCGACCAATCACGCTAATTAACCGATATATTCACGACCAATGGACTAATCCCCGAAGAACTTGATGACCAAGACCACACTCTCCCTAAGGTTCCTTCTCCCACTAGTGAACCTCTCCTAATTTTCATATCAAGAAAGACTTCCTTCCTGAAGTCCGTCTCCCGTCAACCATCATCACATCAAGTTCTTCTATCGAGTCCCAATCCCAGTCTCCCGTCAACCACCATCACATCAAGTTCTTCTATCAAGTCTCTATCCCAGTCTCCCGTCAACCACCATCACATCAAGTTCTTCTATCGAGTCTCAATCCCAGTCTCCGGACAATCTTAATCAAATTCAGAACTTAGTCTTCTGTCAACCAATATTTGTGTCAACCGAATCACTCCTTATATCAAGTCTTAACCCAGAAGCCTAACGACAATATTAATAATAACGATAATCGGAATATCTCCGATTATCCTTCATACAAACCGTCTTCATTTTTCGAGTAACAAAAGTTTTATTTTACACTTGTATAATTTCTATCATCGGCCCGTGAATATCAATCTCAATTCATCGACCTTGTGCGCCGTTCATATTTCTATCTACGCGTAGTGCCCGTCGTAGTAAACACGTCGAGTATACACACGTCCAGGGTAAAATATTGCGGGCGTCTTACCAGTAATTGTACCAGCGAGCGCACCAGGCCAAGAGCGAATGCCCTTGTAACGCGAGCGACAACAAACATCCACGTAAGCGAGCGAGCGACCGAGCGTCAAACACAACCAATGTAAGCTAACCATACCTTTTTCTTTTCTGTATCATTCATCATAGGCCTGATCGCTTTAACCCGTCTAGTAATCTTATAATAAATAACATAGTGTCAATCGTACACCACTTCGTCGAATTATTCCTCAATACCGAAATATCGCGTCAATTTCTTAATTCTATCTGTTGCGTATCGCATCACGCAACGTCTAATTAACGATCCGAGAAATATTTATCTATTAAATAACATTATTAAGATGCGACTTTACCAGCGTAACCCTTCCGCACACTATCCGGTCGACGGATTTTCCTTCGACCTGACTACCATAAAAAAGGGTCTAAGGGCTTTCGCCCAGCACAACGGCGGAAAGATCCCGGGAAAGGCGCATTTGGCAACCAAATGTCTCGAGTATTTTTTGTACGCATTTCGTCAATTGCAGTTTCGTGACATTTCGGAATGTAGAAGGACTTTCAAAAGACTGCATGCAGATGTTGCCGCCTGGTATTTTCCCTCTTTTTTTGGGGTTTTTGAGATCTTCATCTTACCTCCGGTTTTGTAAGTCTTCTCTCGTGATTAGTCGCAAAAGGACTCGCCCACAAGGAAGTTGCAAATGTTTCCACCCAATAGAAATTAAGGGGATTTCAATTTTCCTAATGAGCTACTCCTAGCAGTGAACGCGACACGTCGATCATCGAGAAGAAGAGTCAGTTGTCGCTCAACATACAAACAGACAAGTCGTCGCTAACCATCTAAGCAATCAAGTATCAAACTCTAATCGAACCAATCGTCAACCGATATAACAGAAAATCTCATTTAATCTTTAACTCAAGTTTGTGTTTAATTATCCGCGTTAAAATTGTTAAACCCGATCTGTATTATTTATTTGTTCAGATTAAAATCAATATTTTCCAAAATCAGTGTCCATTTCATTTACAACGAAAACGGTTGCACTTCATTAATTTAAAGTGTGACGTACCCCCCAAGCGTCGTCGTATGCATGCGGTTCGGAATTTACGACTCTGAAAGAATCAGTCAAGATTCGCGATGCACACGGTACACTATCCTTTCCCACGCACTACTCCTTTTTACCCTCGTCCCGTGCTATTGCGCTAGGCGTAGGCAACAAAGAGGGAAACGAAAATATTATGCTCACATCCCTTCCGTATGTGACATAAGAAAAAAATTCAAAGAATTTCAATTTTTTAAAAATATTTCTCTTAAGTTTGTAAAACATTTCAGGAAACAATACTGACTCATTTTTTACCCGATTCGGCCTTTGCGCACTATAATTTCACTCATGTTTTATTGCACTTATTAAAAGTCGATAACCCCAAGCTGTATTCAATAGTCGATCTGAGAACATTTATGCGATTAACTCTTGATATTTTCCTACGAATGTTATTAGAGTTCCAGAAAACAGTTTTTTTTCAAACTAGGCATGAACAAAAATTGAAAAAAGTTAAAGTTTACAAAAACTTTAGATTATTTTTTCTACCAAAACGTAGAAAAAAATTAACAAAAAAAGATTAGTTTAAAAAACATGTTAATTGGTTTGTTCTTTTAAAAAAAGATTAGTTTTGAAAGAAAGTTTTTTTTGTAACCCTAATAACCTTCGCAGAAAATATCAAGAATTAATCTCTTACAAGTCCTCAGATCGACTAGTGAATACAGCTTGGGGGTATCAACTTTGAATTAATGCAATTAAAGATGCGTGAAATTATGGTGCGCAAAGGTCGAATCGTGGAAAAAAGTCAGTATTGTTGCCTGAAATGTTTGACAAATTTGAAAAAAAAATTCTTTCGAATTTTCTTTTCTTGACTTTAACCAGCAGCTAGTGCAAAGTTGTGAAAAAAAAATTGAAGACATTTTTTTTTTTTTTCATTCTGATGACGATTACACGATGTTTAGGAACGATACACTTCTTCCTTTATTTGTAATACTGATGAATCGTCCGGAAAAACGGTTCGATGGATAAAGTTGAAAATTTGTAGGGCTATTGGGGATACATTAAGCAGAAAAATAACCGGGCAACATTATTTTTTCCATCAATATTTGAAGTATTGTACATTTACTATAATATACAAAGTAGTACATTTAAGTACATTTACTGAAAAACCATAAGAAGTAATTTTTTTGTCCTCTTTCAAATTAATATTAATGATGAAATTTTTTTTTTTCTAAAGAATCATCGAAAGGGTCGTGTAGGAAATTTGTTTAAGTTTTCAAATTTGCCCGTGCAATCATTGGTTGTTGAGATATCGATGATCGAAGACAAAGGGGTCCTTTTACATTCAAATACGGATATCTCAGCAAAAATTGACGTAGAGAGACAAAAAAACCAAATTGAAGCTGAATAAACAAGCTAACTGACCTATGCATGTATTTAACTGAAATAACATTCTCGAGCGCATCGACCCTTGACAAAAAAACCTAAAAATTTGGAAACAAATTTTCTCTCGCTATTTTTTATTATTGCGCGATAACAGGGGCTCACAAATTTGTTTTGGCGACAGATCTCGAAACGAGAAACTTGAAGCTTCATAATGCTTTTTTTTCATCTCAATGCGACCATTTTTCACATTGATACAGCGCTTCAAAAAACACTTTGAAAAATTGAAGAAATTGGATTGGTGGATTGGACAGAAATTGTTCGAGTTCTGCTGCATCCCGATTTCAAAAACGTGGTTTGGAGAAAAACGTGTGTGCAATCAACGGTTAGACGATAAAGCTGAAGAAGTTTCTGTTTCCGTAATCTAATGCCACCTTTTGTCCGAAAATAAAACGATTTTTAGTCGGTGAATTTGTCCCCATAGATAATAGGCTTACAAGAGTTGAGAATTGCGACTACCGGTATGGCATCGCCGGAGACGCTTTTCAGCGCCGGAGACTCCCCTATGAAAATAGCTCGAAAACCAATTTAAAACTTTTTTTTTGCTATAAACGAATATTCATCATATTTTTGGAGGTTATAAGGGTTTAACGGTGTCCTCCTTTAAACATATCGCGATCGTAAAATAGCACCGCTCTTCTGTACAGCGAGACGCCTGCGATCGTCATTGCTAGAAAATTCGATCCTTGGCGGAACTTGCCGAAGATAAATACCGGCAGAGTGAAACAATGCTAAACGTATTTATTTCAGCAATAATTATAAAATTTCACCACTCTTTCGCAAAGTGAGATTCGGTCGATCTCGTTCGCTCGCGAATTTGGTCGGCCGCAGACAACCTACCGAAAAAAGTCATGGCAGAGTGAAAAATTCCGAAAGCATTTGTTTGAACAATGAGAATTGTAAAATTTTACAACTCTTTTGTAGAGTAAGTCTCGAGCGATCTCGCTCGTTCGAGATTTTGGCAGAGATCGAACTTGTCGACGATAAGCAGCATCGAGATTCAAAATAGTCCTCGAGCTTATTTGTTTAAATTAATTGAAACATGATGGGAGAATGTCAGCACCCTTCCACAATACGAGTTTCTAGCAAACACCCCGTTTGCTAGAAAGTTCATCCGTAATGGAATTTACACCAATGACCGTCGTTGACAAAAGAAATCGATTTAAGGCCATTTGTTTAAACAATTGGCGATCGTAAAATTTCACCGAGGCCAGAGCGAGGCTAGCGATATTTAGTGCTCGAAAAGTAGACCCTCCGAGAACCTGCCGAAGATGAACCCTGGCAGAGATAAAAATGCCGAACGCAATTATTTGAACATTGAGCACGGTAAAATTTTACCACTCTCTTGTAGAGTGAGTTTCGAGCAATCTCATTCACTCGAGATTTTGGCAAAGATCGAATTCGTCGACGATAAGCGGCATCGAGATTGCAAATAGTGCTCGAGCTTATTTGTTTAAATTAAAAAGTATGGATGAGTGCCAGCATCCTTCGACAAGACGAGTCTCAAGCGAACCCCGTTTTCCAGAAAGTTCAATCGAAAAAAAATTTCCACCGATGACCGTCGTCAAAAAAAGGAAATCGGTCCGAGGCCGTTTGTATATACAATGTAAACTGTAACAATGTGTCACCGCTCTCCTGCCGAGCGACCGCATGCTTCCAAGCGTACCATGGTCGCTAAGCGTAGTTGCGTGCATACATACACGCACGCGCGCTTAGCGATCCCCGCCTTTGCTCTCTACACGCGGCCGGCGTAGCGCAGATACATACTCTCACACACGCGCGCGCTTAGCGATCGTCGCCTTCTCTCCGCACGCGGCCGGCGTATCGACATACACACACACGCACATACACGCGCGCGCTTAGCGATCGTCGACTACGCGCCCTCGGCTCGTCGTCCCAGTGCGAAGTATGGGGGCCAAATTCGCGAGCGTTGCGTCATCCGTCGGTAGTCAGTCGTAGCTAAAAACTGCGAGATCTGCGCTACCGACGTAACGAGAGGCCGCGTCGAAATTTTCTGGCGTGTGGCACATGGCCTTAAATGAAATACCGTGACATACGGATTGGCCTGCGCGCCTTTCCTAGCGATACGATGCATTCGAGAATTAGCCGGCAGCGCTAACGTCAAACATGAGAAGGCTTCGCCAGTTCTAGTTAATGATTTATATGTTGACAATGTTCTAACTGGAGTTGATAGTTTGACGGACGTGAATAAATTAATAGATCAACTGAAAACACTATCGAAGCGTGGCGGATTCGAACCGCACAAGCGGCGATTAAACTGTACGGAGATTTTAGACAATTTAGACCCAGCCGAACGAGTGGATGAATCGTTAAGGGGCTATACCAGTGTGAACGCTGAACATTTTGGTGATTGTCGGGAGTTTTTTTGGAAGAAAAGTACTCAATTAAATGTTTCGGATAATTAAGAGTATATTTGACTATATCTTACCTATATTACATAATTTTTTCATATAAAAATATTGAGATCCAAGCGACTTATGCGCTGCCTTCGGAGGCGACCTATTGAGTAGCTAAAACCGAAAAAGGAAAAAAATTCGTTAAACTTGAAGGTATTTCCTGTACTCTGACGTAGGATTTTCGAAAAATATCAAAATCTAACAAAATGGCGTAGTTACGGAAAAAAGTCTGTTTCATTGCCTATAAAATGGTCGCTTTTTTCAATGCCAAATCGTCAATATTCATCATATCAAAAACATCCTACGTCATTGTAGAGTACATATATTCACGAGTACTCAGTTCAAATTTGAAGTCAATCAGATAATTACTCTTTGAATTACAATGTCAGCAAATTTGAAAAATCTCATTCCGAGAAAAACGCGTTTAAAGATTTAACTATCGATTTTTACCAGATAAAATTATTAGAGATACAGCCTTGAAATGTTTACAGGATATTCTTGAAAGTATAAACTGACGAAAAAGGCAAAAAATAGATTTTTTGAAAGTGTAACACTGGTATAGCCTCTTAAACGTAGCGATAGAGGCAAATAGCACAAACCATGTAAGAATATTAGGTTTGGATTGGTATCCAAAATAAGGCGTATTTGAATTTTCAACTCACTTAATAACAAGTTCAAGTAACACAAAGCGAGGAGTCTTGTCAGCGATTTCAAGGTTTTCCGACCCTTTAGGTCTTATTAGCCCGATATTGATTCATGCCAAGCTAATAATGCAATGCACCTGTGCATTGCATTATTAGGGACGAACAGCTAGATTGGGATGAGCCATTAACACTCGATCTGCAACAAGCGTGGGACGCATACGCAGGATACTTAAAGGATGTAAATATAATTCAAATTCCTCGGGGGGCAACATGCGGAAGCAGCGCGAAACGAGTTTACTTACACGCATTTTGCGACGCATCACTAAAGGCGTATGGTGCATGCATTTTTTGCAAACAGTAGACAATGACAATAACCAGGGGTCAGCATTACTATGTTCGAAGTCGCGAGTCGCTCCAGCATGACACAAAACAATCACTCTACCAAAGACTTGAACTTTGTGGCGCGATCGTGTTAGTTAGGTTGTTAAAAAATTTCCGCGACGCTCTTAAAATCGAATGTGACGTAATATACGCGTAGAGCGACTCTACTATCACATTAACATGGATTTCAGGTGAACCATCACGCCGGAAATGTTTATATCAAATCGGACCGCTGAAATCCAATCGATTCTACCGTCAAGCCATTGGCACCATGTAAAAAGCGAAGACAACCCCGCCGACCTGATCTCACGCGGAACAAGTATAAAACATCTACAAGCATGCAAACTTTGGTGGGAAGGGCCAAGCTGTCTGACACAAAGCCATCAGTACTTATCAAACGATATCTCAGTAACCGAACTCTCGCAATCGGAAAAGGGCGTAATTCAATCCGAACGGAGGCAGAGTCACGCATTTTTATGAATATCGACAATGCAAAGCAACTTGTTTTCTCATTGCTGAATAATTATTCTTCCTTATCGGAACTTGAACGTACTTTAGCTAGGGTTCTTCGATTTATATCGAATTGCTAATCCAACAAATTACAACGCGAGGTTGGAGTTATTATTACACGTAGAGAAACTCAAAGAGCGCATCGACTGTTAATCACGGAGACTCAAGGGATATATTTTGCAGATGAAGTGTCGGATCTTAAGGCCGGCCGAGAAATCAAGACAGGTAGCAAATTGTGGGCTTTTAATCCATTTTTTGATGAAAAACAATTGCTCACGGTCGGTGGCAGGATTCAAAATTCAAACTTCGACCAAAAACATCCCATTTTACTACCTCATGAAGGTAAACTGACGCAATTGCTATTCGAACGAGAACACCGTAGATTGCTACATACCGGACCGCGAGCATTACTGTACGCGATTCGCAACAAATACTGACCAATTAAGGGGAAAACTACCGCAAAGAGAATTGTGCGTGATTGTAAGATTTGTTACCATAACAATCCGAAATCGCTATCACAATTAATTGGTCCATTGCCTAAAGATCGAGTCGTTCCAACTTGGCCGTTTTTCGTAACGGGAGTAGATTTCGCCGGGCCAAATACAACATTTTTCAATCGTGGAAGAGGGCGGAAAACTAGCAAATATGTAAACTCCCGACTACTGATTCCACGGAATCATGAAATGAATTCCGAGCTATCCTCGGAAACTATCCATGTTTTTGCCATTTTAAGTTTATCCAGACCCCTCAATGTGTCAACACTATCGTGTTGAGGTTGGTCAATACCCCGGGATGATAGTTTGGTATATAGAACAATAGGAAGGGGTTTCACTATTACTTCACTTCGCGACTGTTGAACCTACGAACACTACTACCTCGGGATCCATTGATGTCGGGATACGACTGTTAGTAGATTAAAAACTAGTGGACCTTTTTCACTATTATTCGATAGTGGAACCCTATTATCTTGATGGCAATACCTATGAACCTCAAGACATTGAAAAAAAAATCTGCATTTTCTATAAATTTGTATAAGTATCACATTTCATATCCATGCAGATCAAGGGTCTTGGGTCGTGAGGTCTTAAAATTTCAAGAAATCTATTTTTTTAAATATTTTATTATCTAATAGCACAATATGTCTAGAATATTGTGCCAAAGTTTTAAGGCAATTGGAGTGAAAGTTTAGAAGAGAGAGCCTTTGGGAATTCCCCCCGTCGGGAAAGACCGACCGCGAGCGAGGCAGGTAATCGCATTTTTCTTAAAATACTATTTTTGAAGTCGGTGGACACGATTTCTCAAAAACTGATGCACCGATCTTTAGAAAGTTAGCACACTTCTTCAAAATAGCATTAACTAGTGATTGAACGAAGGTTTTTTTTCGATTGCAACTAATTGAACAAGACTATACGTAATGTAAATTGTACCAAAAATTGAACTATTTTGCATACACCGGCCAAAAATTAATATTTTTTAGAATTCCTCTGTTCGATCACGAGCTATATTTATCCACTAAGAGAAAAAATTGCTTTTTTAATTTCAGATAAAGCTATCGTGAGTGTTTCTGACCACCACGAGGAGACTTTTTTTAGGGGTCTCCGGAAACCAGGTCCTGCCGGCTGAATTTCTCAAATTATTGGATGAACTTTTATTAAAATATTGTTGAAATGTTGCTCCTTCATGTGCTTAACATTTTGAATAAAATGGTTTATATATATTGAATAAAATGGTTTATATATACAAAAAAGCATATTTTCTCTGTTAAATATATATATATATATATTGTAGGGAAATATTTGGTTGACGATTTGTAGGACTTCACAAGTTAGTTTTAATTAATATATTCCTCCCGGCTGGTCAGGATACTCTTGTACATTGATCAGTTAATCGGTTTAACAAATATAGAAAAGTCTTTAGGATGGTTGTCGCGACTGGTGACTTCGAGGTCTGGAGACGGAATGCCCCTTCGTTGTCCATTTCTAGGCGCCTCGCCTAGGACCCTTGGGCCTTCGTCCCTTGTCTTCTCCCTTAGCTCCGGAATAAACAGCCCTGGCGTTTATGACCCACTCAAAAGTCTCGTAACCCGATCTCCGACCGAGTCCCGTCGACGCAAAACGAAGAGGAACGAAAAACTTTTCCCACAATATATATATATATATATATATATATATATATATTTAACAGAGAAAATATGCTTTTTTGTTTCGAAACCCACGGAACCCCTTAAAAGAAGGAAATAAAAAGAATAAAATAAAAGGAAATAAAAAGAATAAAACCACTCCAAACCAATTTATTTGTGCACTAATGTTGATCCAACACCTCGATCGCAATATCTATATAATCAATGAGTAACTGAAAACGACTAATTTTTGAACGATACCAATATTTATCCAGCATTCGGTCAATTGTCGGTCAAGAAATAAAGGATGCCCGGTCAAAAAAGCTCGCATGCATTGCGGTTCGGTGCTCGATGATATCAGAAAATGCGCAAGACCAAGAAAAGAGCATTTTGTTTCGATTTATATAAGAAACATCGAAAAAGAGCGTCTCCATCCAGAGTTCATCGTATATACTACAATGTGGTATAGTTGCATACGAGTACGCGCATGTGCATGTAAGAGGTAAGTAGCTATGGGACGAAAAAACAGCGAGAGAGAGAGGGGGGAGAGCGAGAGAGAGAGGGAAAGAGACAGAGGAGGGAGAAGGAGAGGTAAGAAATGCAAAGAGGATCACATATAATGGTACAAAAGCCTCTTTGAATCTCACAGACACGCCGCCACGTGAGGCAAACGAACCAACGGAACCAAGTGCAACGGGTGAGCCGGCTATCGTTGATCTGCTGCATCGTATGCAAATCTTACTCCTTATAAATACATCAGGCCGCGCGAATCTTATAAGTGCCTTGATTCACTTTTATCTGTTTCTCTCTCTCTCTCTCTCTCCCTCCCTCCCCCTCTCCCTCTCCGTCTTACCCTCTCTTTTCTTTACGGTATTGCCTTCCCCATGTTGTAGGGACGAAGCGACGAGTCTCGCGCATTTTACCAACACTGACATTCAGTCCCTTAGCCGCCAGCCAGGCTTCATCCATTTGAATCTCTCGGAGATTCAAGATATCATCAAGATCGAGGGAAATCAAGCCGAGAACTTATGGATTGAAGTGAAAGATCAAGGTGATTTTTCGCATAATAATGGTGGAAAAGTATATCTATTGTTCAACGAAAACGACGGTTGAACGGATTTTCTTCCGGTACGTTGGCGGCGCTGATTTTTTATATTCCGCGCTCTCTATCGCGAGCGCCATACGCGATCCTCGCTCCGGCAATTAAGGGCCCACTAATTAACGGGTAATTAACGAGTGACACTGGGGGAAAGGAGACGTTAGAGGGCTTCGCATGGCGTGCGCGCTCGATCCTACGTATACACGTATGTATGCATGCGTTGGCCGGGGCGGGGGGGGGGGGGGGGGCTGAGGAAGGGATAAGCTTTAGCGTGGCCGCAATCCCCTCTGTCCCGCTCCCGTTCTCGTATATCTCTTGTTACTCGATATATATACTTGGCAATGGGTTACCGATCGTTTGTACTCCCCCCTCTTTGCTTTCTTTCTCTTTCACGTTCGCTCGCGATGTTCTCACCAATACCTCTGCAGCCTCTCATGTCATCGGTGAAACTAACCTCTCTCTTTTTCCATTTCGTTTTTTCCGTACCCTCTCTCCGCCCCCCAAGCGCAGTGGTATTGTTAATTGTTTGATCGACAAGATTACGTCGCGTCTTACATGTTGCCGGATGTGTATGTACAGCTATAGGAGTTTCGCACCCGGCGGCTTTTTCTTCTTCGTCTTCTTCCGTCGAACAGCGCGCGCATGTCCTTTGCGATTGCAGTTTCCATCTTCTGGTGTCAACGCTCGGCTTGGACATTCACCGGTTTTTCGGCAGGCTCAATTTTTATTTTACCAGCAGCTAACGAGGGCATCGTTAATTCCACTGGTGCAACCCTATCTATCTTTGAATGACGTCTTTCGGTAATGTGTATGCCGGGAAATGATTTTAGGGTCATATCGTGTTAAACATTGTGTACCAAGGTTGTTATTTAAATCAGGTTTCGTATACATAAACTTAAAAAACCCGTTTTCGGGGTATTTTAATCCATATTTGTAATTATATCGCTGAACAAAATAGATTGACTAGGATAATGATTGAAACTAATCAAACTGTTTCGCCCTTACTGTTAAGTGTAGAACTTTGTTATAAATGTTAAAGATTATCGTACGTGATATTCATTCCAAAAGGAAAAAAAAGACATAACAAAATAGAGGGAGGTTCTGGAAGCCTTATTTTCACATACCAAACGTTCATGAAAAAAGCTTTAGCCGTTTCGACGCCAACTTCATTCAAGCAGATAGACGGGTCGACGAAATTTCCAAAAATTGATAGACATCGTCTCATGGTCGTATTCTAGCCCTCCCAGCTGACTTCCAGTCTGGCAAATGAATGTGCAGGCAGACACTACAATTTTATAATGTAAGTACGATAGCCTGCAAATAGTTAATTGTATCAATAAAATCGTCCTTGGGGATCTTTCGAGTTATGAACACGTCTACCGCGACGAAAATCAAAACGAGCCCTTTCAACTCCCGATCAACGCTGAATCAATCGTCCACGGCGATTAATCTCGATAAGCCAGGCTGCTTCGATGACAGGACATATAAACATCGAACGCGTGCGATTCGCGGAATCAGATAAAACTCAAAAGAAACGCCCGAAGCTCGTCACGCCGAAGATAAGATTAAATTGACAAGTGGCGAAGAAGAGCAGGACGGTCATCGAAAAGCCTAAGGGTTCGTGAATGTTGGAGACGCCATCATCAAAAGGTCCGCGCAACGCGAAGCTCGTAGAAAACCAAGGTGGACGGTGGAATAGCGGAGGATCGTGAAGAAAGGGACAAAGGGAGGTGAACGACGAGTGGGAAACATTTCGAGACTTTGCCGAGGTTGAAACGGAGCTGGAGGAGACTGGGGCGACGAAGAGGATGGAGGAGAGACAAGGGGCGGCGTATGCGAAGAAGATCGTGCACCTGGCCGTCGTCCTCGCGATCGGGAAGATCGATGCGCCGGTTAATTGGCAGTTGCTCCAGACAGTGGTCTCCCTCTGTTCTCTCCCTGCCTCTCTCTCTCTCTCAATCTCTCTCTCTCTCCCTCTCCCTCTCTATTCCATTCGTTTATACGTACAGGCGATTGTTGGAACGTAGGTGGTGAGTTGGGGCTACATGTATGGTGGACATCTGCAAAATGTATGCCCAACACGCGCACAAACCGGTGGCCATCACCGCGAGGCTCGCTGATGAACGGACACGCCTCGGTGTAAATAGATCTCTTCGGTCAATTAAGTCTGCATATACAACCGCGTACATAAAGGAGAGAAATTTCTCCAAGCCTCCTTCAACGCGACAGAAAGAAACAGTCAGGAGAGGGAGAGAGAGAGAGAGAGAGAGAGAGAGAGAGAGAGAGAGAGAGAGAGAGAGAGAGAGAGAGAGAGAGAGAGAGAGAATGGGAGAGCAAGGAAGACAGCATTCGGAAAGATTCGTGAGTCTCATTAAGATATTCGTTTTGCAGGTAAACCGAATCGCACATCGTTGCTCCTTCGGATCGTCTGTAACTTGCTCCCTTATCTGTCCCGCGACAGCGTTCACTCACGAATCAGAGTAGAAGCGGGGTGATCCGGAGCCACGTTGTCAATCACGAACTGATCCAGTATCCTCGCTACAACCGTCGATCTTGGGGCGCACGCTCTCATCTCTCGTGCGTTCGTCTTCGCCACGTCACACCGCAGAGTCGCGGACGTCAAGGGCTCTCGATGTCTCGTTAATCAGACGCGCCACCACCTCGACGAACCGCAGTCCCATTGGATCGCAAGTGAGAGACAGAGAGGAAGCGCGATCGTATCGAAACCACATCTATCGTTGAGTAATTGATACGAATAAAGATACAACGCGGGCGCCAACGAATGTACGAAGCACACGCATCATTGGCCAAGGAATTAATGCACACGATTTTTCACCCTGATCGCAGTGATATCCCGGAATTGTGAAAGTACGGAACACCGTCGCCATCTGTCAGATCTGATCTCTCGAAGGAAGTGCCTTGATTCTCAAAATACATAGTTTATTTGCATATTACGAAATACAAGATAGTCGGATGGTAAATCTCGAGGAATTTAATTACGTCGGCTCCACGCTCACCCGGGCTCGTCTTTCTCGGCTTTCAACAAATTTAATATTCTCAGAGGGCGCAAAATTCTCCGAGCGAGGGCAAGAGCGAAACTTGCTCTTCTCACAGCACTATATGTTGACGTATATATATATGCACACATAGGAATGCA
>OZ023312.1:53923812-53944098 GCA_964007375.1 Ophion obscuratus
CAACGAGAACCGATAAATAATGAGAACGTGGTCAGCATGCAGAGACACCTATTTCTGAACGGATCGGAAAGATGAGGAGTGAGAACACTTTCATTCTTGCCTACATTGGGAATTCTTGTACGTAAGTTTTAATTGAATAATCAGACACTTTTATCTATATATTCGATACATTGGACTAAATAGCAAACGATGGAACAATAATCCAAAATTATTTTTACATCATTCTCGAATCGTTTTCACTATGCAGATGAGACACACACACACATAGATATATATACAGTTGAATAGTGAGCCTTCATCTTTTTAGAAGTCGGTTAAAAATAGAGGAACAGCGATGTGGTTGTACTTTGCATATGAAACATACTCATATCGAGGATACATAAAAGATCGAAAAAGAACGAGAAAGATGAACGGGGAAGGTAGACAGAATAAGAAGAGAGAAAGAGAGAGAGAGAGAGAGAGAGAGAGAGAGAGAGAGAGAGAGAGAGAGAGAGAGAGAGAGAGAGAGAGAGAGAGAGAGCTTTGATTTGATTGTTTTATTATGCCCTAGTAAACTATGGGGTTAAAGGCATAATTATTAAATTATAAAATGGGTGAGTTACGTGGACATTACGCAACGTATTTGAGCAACTACAAACTATAAGACTATAACGTCGGTGTTACATCGTTAACGTTTTAACACAGAGTAATACAAAGTATAGTGATACAAATATAAACCAAATAATACAAATAATACAAAATATGGCGATAAGAATATAACCCAAATAATACAAAATATAATGATAACAATAAAAACCAAATAATACAAAATATAGTGATAAGAATATAAACCAAATTATGCGACTTAAAACACAATAATTAAAAACGTAAAGAGTAAGCAGAATGTAAATGATGAGATCGTAAGATCGAATATCTATTATAGGACGTAATTCCAATTCTATAGCAATTCGAACAACAAAGCCGCAACAGGAGAGGGAAGAAATATAGCTAATACAGTGGAATATTAGTCTCAGATTGAAATAAAGGAATGTGGAGTCGTGCTTTAAAAATTGGGGAATTATTGATATCGGATGGCAAAGGGTGCCAAAAGTGAACAGCTGATGATGCAAAAGATTCATGAAAAATCGTGGTTCGATGTATAGGGATAGAAAAAGTCGTAGGAGGAAATCTGTCAGAACTTCTATTAGAGTGTTCATTGAGTGGTAGCAATTCACGAACGTAAGATGGACATTTCAAGTATAATATTCGATAGATATTTATACGAAGAAAATACAAGGGTCTATTTTTTACCGATAACCAGTTCAAGCGATGACGATAAGGCGTGATGTGGATGTCACGGCGGATGTCAAAAATAAAGCGTATGCAACAATTTATTAACTTTTGTAATGTGGAATTGAGTTCATCCGTAAGATCATGGTATACCCAGCAGCAATAATCTAGGTGTGGGAAAATCAAGGAAGATACCAGCTTTATTCGAAGACCCACAGATAGCGAACTTTTGTAGAACTTTAGTCTAAAAAGAGCACGATGAACTTTTTGTGATATTGCAGAGACATGACGTCGCCACGATAGGTTAGGCAAAAAGTATACCTCAAGATTTAGTACCTCCGATACAAAGGGTAATGATACTCCCTTTACGTTGATCTTCGTGCAACTAGTAAGATCAATGTCGCAAATGTAAACATTACTCCCCAGAATCATGGCCTTAGATTTCGAAGCATTTAAAGTCAGCCCATTTGCTATGGCAAATTCCAATATTGTATTTGCATCTTGGGAAATCTTAGTAAGTGCGTTCTCCAGGTCACCTGGATAACAATGTAAATATAATTGTGTATCATCAGCAAATATCATTATATTGGAATAACGTAGATTCATACTGATATCATTAATATAAAGTGAAAAAAGAAGAGGGCCAAGGACAGAGCCCCGTGGCACACGCTTGTTAGTGGATAGCCAGACAGAGCAATTACCCTGACCATCGACAACCGTCTGAGTTCTGCCAGTCAAATAAAAAAACAGCTAGAACAAGGTATCAATAGAAAATCCCATCGTTCTTACTTTCAGAAGCAGTTGTAGATGTGGCACCGTTACAAATGCTTTGCTGAAGTTAAAAAGAATAAGTATAGTTAATATCTTTTGGTCAATACCCCGACGAATATCAGAAACTCTTAATAAGGCCGTCTGTGTGCTGAAAGCTTCTCGAAAACCAGATTGGCGTTGGTTGTGTTCTTTACATTGAGATAAGTATTGATTTGCGTATAGATTATCCGCTCAAATATTTTAGAGAACTCCGCGAGATTGGCTACTGGCCAAGTATCAGACGGTGATCTAGGCTTATTTATTTTGCAAAGAGGCCGAATAAAACCTTCTTTCCATTGATAGGGGAATTGAGCGCGATTAATGGAGAGGCTAAATATATTTGTAAGCATCGGGAGGATAGAAGATTTAGCATTCTGAATTGCGAACGAGCAGATGCCGTCCGGCTCTGACCAGAGTGAGAACGAAACTAGAGGTAAGGTATCGAGATGACGATATAATTTATTATGCCCTAGTAATACTTTCGGGCAATGTACAAAATAATACAAGTTTGCGAATTAAACAATGCTCTCTCACCTAAAGATAAAGTAATGCATAAACTATATAAACCAAACAAAACTTCATGGATTAAATCAATAAGCATACAATAATGGTTATGCTACTAATACTATCGCGCTCGCGCGATAGAAAACATGGTAGCTTACAACGTGAAGAACGCGATTCACGTGATGATTATAATTATAAACATTTTAATAATAAAATAATGAACACAATAAAGATCCAAGCATGATATAATAATAATAATGTTACTTGTAGACATAATAATGAGCACACTCCAGGCGCATAGTCACAGAATATCTAATTCCAAGATACCAGGAAAAAGGACACATTACCGCATAACCGCAAAAGGACTAGCTACGAGCCCAACACAAGCCGGAAAAGGCTAACGAATGTCAAGTTGTTTCCAATCAATTTTCAAATCGTAACTGTTCGCTAAGTCATCGCTAAGTGAACGTGAACGTGTTCACTAAGTCATCGCTAAGTGAACACCGCATCAGCAAGTCAATTTGATGAGAGAATGTCATTTTCGGATGTGACTCTAATGCGCGGTGCACCATCCGCCTTACGTACATAAATGGCGCCATTTCTATACCAGGCATATTTGTAACCCATATCGAAAGCTTTTGTTTTGACTCGACGTAGCAATTTATACGTACTTGCTGGGAGAAGCTCGTTTACAAGGATAGTAGAATCACGAGCAGAGGGAGGACAATTTTCAAACACCTCGGACCACTTAAGATTGCGTTTTTCACGTTTTTTATTCAAAACAATATTACGGACGGAGTTTGCAGTCAAAGAAACGATGTAAGAGACTTTAATATTTGTGTTTGAACCTTGTTCTCCCCCAGCACCAGTCATTGAAGACGGTAATTTTCGTACAGCCAATACGTGCGGACACAAGTATGAAATTCCTAGCACCTTGAAAATCCGTTTTATCGACTCAATGGGGTTGGGGTCATTTCGAAGTGGCATGCCTGAGACGACAACGTCACTGCTGGTTGAGATTCCGGGACTACAACGTACCGAATTATTTAATTTATTTAAACTGCGCAGTTCAGCAACCTCGGCTCTAAGAGCATGGTTAGCTTGCTCAAGTTGATCCAAACGACGCGCATGTTCGGAGACTGCGGCATCGATAGCCGGTATACGTTCGAGGTGTTTCCGAAATTCTTCATTCGTTTGTTCTTGACGATGACTGAACGCGGCGATGGTGTCGTTTGAATTCTCATGTAGTATCACAAGCTTTGCGAGAGTACCATCAATGTTTGAGTAAGACAATACAGACGAGTCTAACTCACCGGTAACTGTCGAAACGTCACGATCTATGTTCGATTTATTATGAAAAGTCGATTGCTGGCTCATCGATTCGGATGAGGAAAATAAATTTTGTTGACAGCATTGACGGGCTGTTTTCGATCCGCAGTCGGTACAAACAGTTGCTGTACGAGCAATGGTTCCACCACACTTCGCGCATACACATCGTTGACTCATTACGTAGTCGATAGCTTATTGACAAAGATCGGCCGGCGAGATGTAGGCAGACGTAAGGGGAAAACAATAATAATGAGCAGCACGCAACATTCACGGTAGGTAGGGGGAGAAGACGCAACGAACGCAGACGAGATCGACCGAGCTAGGCTTCGCATCGATTCTTGAGTTAACCCACACAATGAAACGGAGCTCTAGATACTCTCACCGATGAGGTTGCGAAGATCACCGAAGATTCTCGAAGTGCGGCAAAAACGAAGCCGAGCCGAAGGGAACTGATAAGATGGCCTCGACTCACTGAGATCGAGAAACGATGATGCCGTTGGATAAAGACGCTTTCCAGAGCAGAGGCAGAACCCACGAAACGGAATTGCAGCTCAACTGATAGAAAGCGAAAAGAGGCGCGCTTTGATTCTGAAAGAAGGGCGCCCGAAGGCAATAGGAGGCAGAATAACTGTCAAAAAGCAGGAGCGAAAAGAAATGCGTGTTGTTTGACTTACTTCAAAGAGAGAGAGGGAGAGAGAGAGAGAGAGAGAGAGAGAGAGAGAGAGAGAGAGAGAGAGAGAGAGAGAGAGAGAGAGAGAGAGAGAGAGAGAGAGAGAGAGAGAGAGAGAGAGAGAGAGATTGATTGATTGATTGATTGATTGATTGATTGATTGATTGATTGATTATTTATTTTATGCCCTGGTAGCAACCATGGGGCAAATTAACATATAGTTTGGATAGATATAATGATAATAGAAATAACAATAAAGTAAAATGAAAATAAAATAAAAATAAAAACAAAAATATTTCAAAATATTTCAAAAAGACAAAACTGTGAATACAATTTTGTTAATTTGAGACGAGTTTGAGATGCTTAATAGTGATAAGTGGTGGTTAAACTAAAAATAACATTTCATAATGATAACAGTACCACGCTCGCGAACACATTAATACTGGTACATGTTTTACAATATAATAGGCGATGCTTAAAGATTAAGTTGCATTAATGCAAGATTTGTACACACTTAGCAGCCGGATGCATAACAAATTAAATCGAGATGGTCCAAAATATTAGTAAACTGTAGGAGGGACGAGCCGATTAACCTAAGTTGGACTTACTGCGAAGTAGAAAGATCAAACAGAAATGATTAAACTAAATGTATGCAAATATATAAATAACTTTGGTCACATGTTATTATGCCCCATTTGCTTCCAGCTCAAAAAGATGTGAATACAGGCTTCTTTTAAACATATGTATAGTCGCAGCAGAAGTTATGTGAATAGGAAGAGAATGCCAGAAGTAAATCGCTGCCATGACGAACGAGTTACGGAATGTTACGGTTCGATGAGAGGGCACGTGAAAAACCGTGGAATTTGCTTGACGTGTGACACGTTCGCGTGGGTGGGGTGCGGAAAATAAGTCGGCGAGATAATGGGGTGATGAGCCTTGTAAAGTGTTAAAAACTACTGATCCTAGGAAATAGAGTTTACGTGATTGTACTGTTAGCCAACCCAACTGGCGTCTGTAAGGTGTGATGTGTTCATCCCTCCTCAGATTGTAAACAAATCTGATACAACTGTTCATGAGTCTTTGGAGTTTGGAGTTTTGTTCTTCGGATACATCATTGTACACAACACAACAGTAATCAATGAGGGGGAAAATCAGAGACGTTACAAGTAGGATTCTGAGTTCTCGCGTCAGAGAATTTCGATGAGATTTAAGCTTGTATAGTGAAAAGTTTACTTTCCTAGATATTTCGACTATATGGGCATTCCAAGAAAGGTTAGAAGACATAGTAACGCCAAGATTTCGAGCTTCCCTTACATAGGGCAAACATGTTCCGCTTATAGATATGGGTGTTATTTGATCTAAATCGATATTGTGCACCAGAGCTCTGCTCCCCTGAATCAAGACTTTAGACTTTTTTAGATTGAGTTTGAGTCCATTTTGAGATGCATAGTCGCTAATTACTCTAGCGTCATGTGCTATATTTGCGATGCCGGTTTCTATATCAGATGGGAAGCAACTCAGATAGATCTGCGTATCATCAGCAAAAGTTATGTGATGACTGTGAAGCAGATTTTGATGAATGTCATTGATGAATAGGGAGAATAGGAGAGGACCTAGGACGGAGCCCTGGGGTACCCCACATGAGGTGGTCATCCAGTCGGAAGCTGTTATGTTGTTTTCGGCTACTGCTTGACTCCTACCAGTCAGATAAGAATGAAACCAAGTAATTGCTTTGCGTGACAAACCCAAGCGCCGAAGTTTTGTTAGGAGTTTGAGATGGGGGACAGTGTCAAAGGCTTTGCTGAAATCGAACAAAATCAGTATGGTCAGTTTCCTATCATCTACCGCTTGTCTCGTGTCATGGCACAGTTTCAGCAAGGCTGTTTGGGTACTGAACCCTTTGCGATAGCCCGATTGGATTTCATTCAGAAGGTTGTGCGCCTCGAGAAACTTTAGCAATTGGGCGTGCACAATCCTCTCAAATGTTTTTGAAAATTCGCATAAATTAGCAATCGGTCGCGTATCTGATATCGATTTGGGAGGATTGACTTTTAGCAACGGTTTGACTAGGGCTCTTTTCCACACAGACGGGAAATATGCATTTTTCATTGAATGGTTGAATAGTGCAGTTAGAACAGGGGCGATGATGTGTAGCGCATTGTGGATTGAAAAAAGAGATATACCATCTGGACCAGAGCAAAGGGATGGTTGAGTTGTCGCTTTTATGGTAGAAGCCACAAAATCAGGCGTCACTTCAGTAAATTCAAAGATAGGCTGGAGAGCTGGCAATTCATCGAGGCTTCGTAATATCAGTGAAAGTGGACACGAGGGTGCGACACTTGATATGCCAGTGAAAAATACATTTGATTCGTTTGGAGTGAAAAAGTTGAGTGGGGAAGTCGTAATGGAAGCAACGAGAGCAATGTTCTTTAATGTCCTCCATATCTTTGCCACATCATGTTTGCCTTTGAGTTTGTCCATATAATAAACACTTTTGGTTTGTTTTAGATCTTTGACGAGCTCGTCCCTGTACTGTCTATAAATATAATAGATAGGCCTAACACACTTCCGGATCTCTTAGCTTGTTTGTACAAAGTGTTTTTTATCTTAATTCGTGCTTTGAGTTGAGTGGTGAGCCACGGAGCTGGTGGAGAAGAAACGCAGAAAGTTTGCAACGGCGCATGTACATTGAAAGTCGTCAAAACGGAATGCGATAACTTGTGGCTAAGGGTATCTATATCATCGTTGATTATGGATTCGACCGTTGGTGCTAAGGAGTCAGTGGATTCTAAATGAAGTGGTAATTCAGTTTCGTAGGCGCTTCTATCAAACCTCTTGATATCATGACGAGATATCGATCGTTTGGTAGATTTGCATATTCTAAACTGGTAGGTCAGTTCAATCAAATCATGACCCGCGATGAAAGGAGCATCTGATTTAGTATAATTGACAATCTTTTTGAGATTGTCAACAATAAAGACGTCAAGCCACGAGTCAGAGGATGAAGTGTGGTGTGTGGGACTGGACTCTACGATATTTAAAGCTAGCGATCTTATGCATTCTTTTAGAAATTCCGCTTCGAAGTTGTTAGTAGAAAGGTTGCAATTTAAATCACCGGTGATCAGTACACTATTGTACGTAGGTAATAAGCGCGAGAATGAGTTTAAAAAATCCTTGAAGAGGAGGCCTTTAGGTCTTCTATACATGGAAGAAAGTAACAGCGATTCACCCATTTTATTGCGTATTTCTAATATAATAAATTCCGGCGCATTTAATGTTAAATTATCAGAAACAGCTAAAACTTTCGCTTTCAATGACGTATGAACGTAGCATGCCACCACCTCCTCTGGCACAGACGCGGTCATTTCGAACCAGAAAATAATCTTTTATGTGAACTAAATTGTCCGGAATGAGAGGATGTAGCCACGTTTCAGATACTGAGATAATATGATAAAAATGTGAATTTAAATGAGCTTTGATTAACTCGATGTGCCCGTGAAGGGAGTTTGCATTTATGCTGGCAACCTTAATGTTCATCTGATGATCTTGAGATGCCTGAGTTATGCTGGCACGTGGTAGTCATACTAATTTAGCGAGGTCTGTCTCCGAGGCAATATTTATAACCGTGGAACCATTCATTTTTCGGGCGTAGATAGAACCAGCTTTAACCCAAACAAAACGGTAGCCGTTTTCTGCCGTTTTGATTTTGGTGGATCGATACAGTTTGTACGTCTTGGTGGGAAGGAGGTCGTTTACAAAAATTACTCCATTTTGGTCGAGTGAAAAGACATCGAGTACGGTAAATTCTTTTTTTTCTCTCTTTTTTGAGATGATGTAAGTAGAGGAGCTAGGGGGATTCTGCTTCACTTTGGGGGGGAGGGTCAAGTGGGAGAGGGTCCGGGGGGAGGGTCAAGTGGGGGAGGGTCAAGTGGGGGAGGGTCAAGTGGGGGAGGGTCAAGCGGGGGAGCGTCAAGGGGGGGGGGGTCAAGGGGGGAGGGTTCAAGTGGCGGTGTCCAGGTGGCGGTGTCCAGGGGGGTGGTCAAGGGCCGGTGTCCAAGAGGGGGGGGGGTGTCCAGGGGGGTCGCTGAAGGCGGTGTCGGGGGGGGGGGGGGTGTCGTTGGACGCGAGTGACGTCACAGAGTGGCCTCTGTGGAGGGCCATGTGGTCCTTGGAGCGAGTGGTGGGGGACGCCGTCTCAAAGCTCGCCGACAGACAGGTCCTGACAGGTTTCTTGGAAACGCGTGCGTGCATGTGTGTGTGACAACCATATATGGGTCGGGAAATTTTCGGTCATATGGAAAAGCTAGCCGCCACATGAAGGGCGGCGCCTTTCAAAGCTCATTATTTATGACATGCAGCTGGTTCCATGCCGAAAGACAATGTCTATTGCATCCGCCCCGTCTCAAAGCTCGCCGACAGACAGGTCCTGACAGGTTTCTTGGGGAAAATCATTAGGGATCAAAGGGACCGCGGATGGACCACTTGAGCGCAGCTGCACGCTTGGGGGGGGGGGGGGGGGATTCCCACGGTTCTTCGAACGTGTTCAAACCTGTTTTACACGATTGAGGGGGGGGGGGGCGGTTTGAGTGGGAGGCTTACGAGGGAGGTTATAATTTCATGGACCAGGCTCAGACTGCACGATTCCACTGCACCATCAACATCTAAAAAAACTTTGAAAGTGCGGGGAAAATGGATCTCTCGAGTATCAACAAAGTCGGCCGGATGGCGGAATTCCTCCCAACGAAGAAGCCGTCAGAACTCCCCGTTAAGTCGGAACGACTAATCTCCGACATAAGAGCAGTACAAACCAAATTTGGGAAACGCTACATCGCAGACATCGCGGATGAGTTCTCCGTCTTCGTACCGGCGCGACTTGTGAAGGCCTTCGACCAAGATCCGACAATGTTCGAGAGTATGCTGCAAGTGGCACGCGATGGTCAGCTCTGCATGCAGTATATTGGTGGAAAATACAACAGTGTCGAGTTCCGTCGTCTCTAAACATGGTGGACGGGAAAAAAATTCATTGGAACACCATCGCCGAACGACTGTCTGCATCATCGAGAGTATGCTGCAACTAGACAACTCAGTGATGGGAACTACAACAGCGTTCCATCGTCTCCAAGCGTGGAGACAAAATTGGGCACCAACGTTCGCATGGTTTATTTTCGAAGTGCTGACTATGTAAAAATGTATATGTTTAATCGAATTGTAAATTATGGATGTTTTCGTCGTAAAATAAAGAATACAAATGACATTTTCATTTAGATGTGTTTTATTGATTAAAAAAAATCCCTCTCTCGTGCTTCGTATACGCTCAACCAGCTTTTCACCGATTTTACATTCTCATGGGCGCAGTTTGTGTTGAAGGGATGATGGGGGGCATTTGGAGTTAGTGATTTTGGGCAGCGATGGACAGTCCAGAGTCTCCAAGTCGATGACGTTTGTCGCGGGATCCGTGAATTTTGATAGCCATGTGCATTTTTCGAATCCATTCGCATAGATGGTAGCAGCTCCATGCAACAGTTCTCGAATTGTCTTTTTAGCTGCTTCGTATGGTATGGCATTATCATTCCATCGAATTCCATGGAAATTGCGTTCCAGCCACTTGTTTGTCATTTTGTACTTGGCCGGTAAAGAGTCCCATGCAAATGGTGCGTCGAAGTCGAGTGTCAGCGGTTCAGCATTCTTCTCCTGGACGTTGACGATGGGCATCTCCTTCAGGACCAATTCGTTGACGGGTCTCTTAAAGCCCTGCAGGTCGGCGATAAGCTCCATGTTGACTGAAGTGGATGTCCATTGGCATGATTTTATACAATTTTTTTAACACCGCCACTGATTGGATTATACTCTTCGTGAGACGGTGCAGAGACTTCCGAAGACATTCATAAGACGTTCGAAGACATTCAAGAGACGTTAGAAAACATTCATAAGGCGTTTGAAGACATGCGCGAGTGGTTCAAAGAGTTTCAAAAGACTTTCTACGACGTCGTGAGATGTTTGAAGGTGTTCGTGAGGCCTTCAAGAGACTTTCGAAAGCTTTTAAAGACATTCATGAGAGGGTCAAGAGACATTCAAGAGGGGTTCGAAGACGTTCAAGAGAATTGCGACGACATTCATAATGCGAGACATTCAAGAGATCTTTGACAATATTCACAATACGTTTGAAGACATCGATGAGCAGTTCGACGACGTTTTAGAGACTTTCAAAGACATTCACGAGGGGTTCGAAGACGTTCAAGAGAATTGCGACGACATTCATAATACGTTTGAAGACATTCATGAGGGGTTCGGAGACGCTTAAGAGAGACTTTCAAAGACATTCACGAGGGGTTTGAAGACGTTTGAAAGACTTTCGACGACACTCATAATACGTTTGAAGATGTTCAAGAGACTTTCAAAGACATTCGCGAGAGGTGCGAAGACGTTCAGAGATTTTCAAAGGCATTCACGAGGGTTTCGAAGACGTTCAAGAGACTTTCAGAGACATTTGCGAGAGGGGCGAAGACGTTCAGAGACTTTCGAAGACATGTAAGAGATCTTTGACAATATTCATAATACGTTTGAAGACATCGATGAGAGGTTCGACGACGTTTTAGAGACATTCAACGACATTCGTGATACGTTTCAAGACATTCATGAGGGGTTCGAAAACGCTTGAGAGACTTTCAAAGACATTCGCGAGGCGTTCGAAGACGTTAAAGAGAATTTCAACGACATTCGTAATACGTTTGAAGACATTCATGAGGGGGTCGAAGACGCTTAAGAGAGACTGTCAAAGACATTCACGAGAGGTTCGGAGACGCTTGAGAGACTTTCGAAGACATTCACGAGGCGTTCGAAGACGTTAAAGAGAATTTCAGCGACATTCATAATACGTTTGAAGACATTCATGAGGGGTTCGAAGGCGCTTAAGAGAGACTTTCAAAGACATTCACGAGAGGTTCGGAGACGTTTAAAAGACTTTCGACGACACTCATAATACGTTTGAAGACGTTCAAGAGACTTTCGAATACGTTCAAGAGACTTTCAGAGACATTCGTGAGAGGTGCGGAGACGTTCAGAGGCTTTCGAAGACATTCGAGAGATCTTTGACAATATCCATAATACGTTTGAAGACATCGATGACGGGTTCGACGACGATTTAGAGACTCAAAGACATTCACGAGGCGTTCGAAGACGTTCAAGAGAATTTCAACGACATTCATAATACGTTTGAAGACATTCATGAGGGGGTCGAAGACGCTTAAGAGAGACTGTCAGAGACATTCACGAGAGGTTCGGAGACGCTTGAGAGACTTTCGAAGACATTCACGAGGCGTTCGAAGACGTTAAAGAGAATTTCAGCGACATTCATAATACGTTTGAAGACATTCATGAGGGGTTCGAAGACGCTTAAGAGAGACTTTCAAAGACATTCACGAGAGGTTCGGAGACGTTTAAAAGACTTTCGACGACACTCATAATACGTTTGAAGACGTTGAAGAGACTTTCCAATACGTTCAAGAGACTTTCAGAGACATTCGTGAGAGATGCGGAGACGTTCAGAGGCTTTCGAAGACATTCAAGAGATCTTTGACAACATTCATAATACGTTTGAAGACATCGATGAGGGGTTCGACGACGTTTTAGAGACTCAAAGATATTCACGAAGGGTTTGACGACATTCAAGAGACTTCCAACGACATTTGTGATACGTTTGAAGACATTCATGAGGGGTTCGAAGACCCTTAAGAGAGACTTTCAAAGACATTCACGAGGGGTTCGGAGACGTTTAAAAGACATTCAACGACACTCATAATACGTTTGAAGACGTTCAAGAGAATTTCAGCGACATTTATAATATGTTTCAAGACATTCATGAGGGCTTCGAAGACGCTTGAGAGACTGTCAAAGACATTCACGAGGCGTTCGAAGACGTTCAAGAAATTTTCAACAACATTCATAATACGTTTGAAGACATTCATGAGGGGTTCGAAGGCGCTTAAGAGAGACTTTCAAAGAAATTCACGAAGGGTTCGGAGACGTTTAAAAGACGTTCGACGACACTCATAATACGTTTGAAGACGTTCAAGAGACGTTCGAATACGTTCAAGAGACTTTCAGAGACATTCGTGAGAGGTGTGGAGACGTTCAGAGACTTTCGAAGACATTCAAGAGATCTTTGACAATTTTCATAATACATTTGAAGACATCGATGAGGGGTTCGAAGACGCTTGAGAGACTTTCAAAGACATTCACGATGCATTCGAAGACGTTCAAGAGACTTTCGACGACATTCGTGATACGTTGAAGACATTCATGAGGAGTTCGAAGAGGCTTAAGCGAGACTTTAAAAAATATTCACGAGGGGTTCAAAGACGTTCAAAAGACTTTCGACGACACTCATAATACGTTTGAAGACATTCATGAGGAGTTCGAGACGCTTGAGAGACTTTCAAAGACATTCACGAGAGGTGCGAAGACATTCAGGGACCTTCGAAGACATTCAAGAGATCTTTGACAATATTCATAATACGTTTGAAGACATCGATGAGCAGTTCGACGCCGTTTTAGAGACTTTCAGAGACATTCACGAGGGGTTTGAAGACGTTCAGAGACTTTCGAAGACATTCAAGAGATCTTTGACAATATTCATAATACGTTTGAAGACATCGATGAGGGGTTCGAGGACGCTTGAGAGACTTTCAAAGGCATTCACGAGAGTTTCGAAGACGTTCAAGAGACTTTCGACGACATTCATGATACGTTTGAAGACATTCATGAGAGGATTCGAAAACGCTTAACAGAGACTTCCAAAGACATTCACGAGGGGTTCGAAGACGTTCAAGATCCTTTAGACAACATTTATAATACGATTGGAGACATTCATGAGGAGTTCGAAGACGCTTAAGAGAGACTTTCAAAGACATTGACGAGGGGTTCGAAGACGTGAGGTGCGAAGCGAGACTTTCGCAGACATTCACGAGGGGTTTGAAGACGTTCAAAATACTTTCGAATATGTTCTAAAGACTTTCCACGACATTCATAATACGTTTAAACACATTCATGAGGGTTTCGGAGACGCTTAAGAGAATTTCAAAGACATTCACGAGGCGTTTGAAGACGTTCAAGAAACGTTCGAATACATTCAAGAGACTTTTGACGACATTCATAATACGTTTGAAGACGCTTAAGAGTCTTCAAACTTCAACAACTCAAACATCATGAAAGTCTTCGATGACGTTTGAGATAATACGACTTTCGACGACATCCATAAACTAAAGACTTTTATGACGTTCGAGTTTTGCTGGCACTGTTTGGGTTTGTTTGGGATTCGCCCAAACATTCATGCCAAAAAGGGATTCACCCTCCCGCGAATGTCTTTGAAAGTCTCTCCAGCGTCTTCGAACCCCTCATGAATGTTTGAAAAAACGATTATGAATGTCGTCGAATGTCTGTTGAACGTTTTGGAGCCCCTCGTGAATGTCTTTGAAAGTCTCTGAAATGCCGTTGAACCCCTCATCGATGTGTTCAAACGTATTATGAACATGGTCAAAGATCTCTTGAATGTCTTCGAAAGTCTCTCTGAATGTCTTCGCACCTCTCGTGAATGTCTTTGAAAGTCTCTTAAGCGTCTTCAAACGTATTATGAATGTCGTCAAAAGTCTCTTGAATGTATTCGAACGTTTCTTGAACGTCTTCAAACGCCTCGTAAATGTATTTGAAAGTCTCTTAAGCGTCTCCGAACCCCTCATGAATGTGTTCAAACGTATTATGAATGTCGTGGAAAGCCTTTAGAACATATTCGCAAGTATTTTGAACGTCTTCAAACCCCTCGTGAATGTCTGTGAAAGTCTCGCTTCGCACCTCACGTCTTCGAACCCCTCGTCAATGTCTTTGGAAGTCTCTCTTAAGCGTCTTCGAACTCCTCATGAATGTCTCCAATCGTATTATAAATGTTGTCTATAGGATCTTGAACGTCTTCGAACCCCTCGTGAATGTCTTTGGAAGTCTCTGTTAAGCGTTTTCGAATCCCCTCATGAATGTCTTCAAACGTATCATGAATGTCGTCGAAAGTCTCTTGAACGTCTTCGAAACTCTCGTGAATGCCTTTGAAAGTCTCTCAAGCGTCCTCGAACCCCTCATCGATGTCTTCAAACGTATTATGAATATTGTCAAAGATCTCTTGAATGTCTTCGAAAGTCTCTGAACGTCTTCAAACCCCTCGTGAATGTCTCTGAAAGTCTCTAAAACGGCGTCGAACTGCTCATCGATGTCTTCAAACGTATTATGAATATTGTCAAAGATCTCTTGAATGTCTTCGAAGGCCTCTGAACGTCTTCGCACCTCTCGTGAATGTCTTTGAAAGTCTCTCAAGCGTCTCGAACCCCTCATGAATGTCTTCAAACGTATTATGAGTGTCGTCGAAAGTCTTTTGAACGTCTTCGAACCCCTCGTGAATATTTTTTAAAGTCTCGCTTAACCCTCTTCGAACTCCTCATGAATGTCTTCAACGTATCACGAATGTCGTCGAAAGTCTCTTGAACGTCTTCGAATGCATCGTGAATGTCTTTGAAAGTCTCTCAAGCGTCTTCGAACCCCTCATCGATGTCTTCAAATGTATTATGAAAATTGTCAAAGATCTCTTGAATGTCTTCAAAACCTCTTCGAACTCCTCATGAATGTCTTCAACGTATCACGAATGTCGTCGAAAGTCTCTTGAACGTCTTCGAATGCATCGTGAATGTCTTTGAAAGTCTCTCAAGCGTCTTCGAACCCCTCATCGATGTCTTCAAATGTATTATGAAAATTGTCAAAGATCTCTTGAATGTCTTCAAAAGTCTCTGAACGTCTCCACACCTCTCACGAATGTCTCTGAAAGTCTCTTGAACGTATTCGAACGTCTCTTGAACGTCTTCAAACGTATTATGAGTATCGTCGAACGTCTTTTAAACGTCTCCGAACCCTTCGTGAATTTCTTTGAAAGTCTCTCTTAAGCGCCTTCGAACCCCTCATGAATGTCTTCAAACGTATTATGAATGTTGTTGAAAATTTCTTGAACGTCTTCGAACGCCTCGTGAATGTCTTTGACAGTCTCTCAAGCGTCTTCGAAGCCCTCATGAATGTCTTGAAACATATTATAAATGTCGCTGAAATTCTCTTGAACGTCTTCAAACGTATTATGAGTGTCGTTGAATGTCTTTTAAACGTCTCCGAACCCCTCGTGAATGTCTTTGAAAGTCTCTGTTAAGGGTCTTCGAACCCCTCATGAATGTCTTCAAACGTATCACGAATGTCGTTGAAAGTCTCTTGAACGTCTTCAAACCCTTCGTGGATATCTTTGAGTCTCTAAAACTTCGTCGAACTCCTCATCGATGTCTTCAAACGTATTATGAATATTGTCAAAGATCTCTTGAATGTCTTCGAAAGTCTCTGAACGTCTCCGCATCTCTCACGAATGTCTCCGAAAGTCTCTTGAACGTATTCGAAAGTCTCTTGAACGTCTTCAAACGTATTATGAGTGTCGTCGAAAGTCTTTTAAACATCTCCGAACCTCTCGTGAATGTCTTTGAAAGTCTCTCTTAAGCGTCTTCGAACCCCTCATGAATGTCTTCAAACGTATTATAAATGTCGTTGAAAGTCTCTTGAACGTCTTCAAACCCTTGGTGAATGTCTTTGTCTCTAAAACGTCGTCGAACCCCTCATCGATGTCTTCAAACGTATTATGAATATTGTCAAAGATCTCTTGAATGTCTTCGAAAGCCTCTGAACGTCTCCGCCCTCTCACGAATGTCTCTGAAAGTCTCTTGGACGTATTGGAAAGTCTCTTCAACGTCTTCAAACGTATTATGAGTGTCGTCGAAAGTCTTTTAAACGTCTCCGAACCTCTCGTGAATGTCTTTGAAAGTCTCTCTTAAGCGTCTTCGAACCCCTCATGAATGTCTTCAAACGTATTATGAATGTCGCTGAAATTCTCTTTAACGTCTTCGAACGCCTCGTGAATGTCTTCGAAAGTCTCTCAAGCGTCTCCGAACCTCTCGTGAATGTCTTTGACAGTCTCTCTTAAGCGTCTTCGACCCCCTCATGAATGTCGTCAAACGTATTATGAATGTCGTTGAAATTCTCTTGAACGTCTTCGAACGCCTCGTGAATGTCTTTGAGTCTCTAAATCGTCGTCGAACCCCTCATCGATGTCTTCAAACGTATTATGGATATTGTCAAAGATCTCTTGAATGTCTTTGAAAGCCTCTGAACGTCTCCGCACCTCTCACGAATGTCTCTGAAAGTCTCTTGAACGTATTCGAAAGTCTCTTGAACGTCTTCAAACGTATTATGAGTGTCGTCGAAAGTCTTTTAAACGTCTCCGAACCTCTCGTGAATGTCTTTGAAAGTCTCTCTTAAGCGCCTTCGAACCCCTCATGAATGTCTTCAAACGTATTATGAATGTCGCTGAAATTCTCTTTAACGTCTTTGAACGCCTCGTGAATGTCTTCGAAAGTCTCTCAAGCGTCTCCGACCTCTCGTGAATGTCTTTGACAGTCTCTGTTAAGCGTCTTCGACCCCCTCATGAATGTCTTCAAACGTATTACGAATGTCGTTGAAATTCTCTTTAACGTCTTCGAACGCCTCGTGAATGTCTTTGAAAGTCTCTCAAGCGTTTCCGAACCCCTCATGAATGTCTTGAAACGTATTATGAATGTCGTTGAAATTCTCTTAAACGTCTTCGAACGCCTCGTGAATGTCTTTGAAAGTCTCTCAAGCGTCTTGCAACCTCTCATGAATGTCTTCAAACGTATCACGAATGTCGTTGAATGTCTCTAAAACGTCGTCGAACCTCTCATCGATGTCTTCAAACGTATTATGAATATTGTCAAAGATCTCTTACATGTCTTCGAAAGTCTCTGAACGTCTTCGCCCCTCTCGAAAATTTCTCTGAAAGTCTCTTGAACGTCTTCGAAACCCTCGTGAATGCCTTTGAAAATCTCTGAACGTTTTCGCACCTCTCGCGAATGTCTTTGAAAGTCTCTTGAACATCTTCAAACGTATTATGAGTGTCGTCGAAAGTCTTTCAAACGTCTTCAAACCCCTCGTGAATGTCTTTGAAAGTCTCTCTTAAGCGTCTCCGAACCCCTCATGAATGTCTTCAAACGTATTATGAATGTCGTCGCAATTCTCTTGAACGTCTTCGAACCCCTCGTGAATGTCTTTGAAAGTCTCTAAAACGTCGTCGAACTGCTCATCGATGTCTTCAAACGTATTGTGAATATTGTCAAAGATCTCTTGAATGTCTTCGACCCTCTCATGAATGTCTTTAAAAGCTTTCGAAAGTCTCTTGAAGGCCTCACGAACACCTTCAAACGTCTCACGACGTCGTAGAAAGTCTTTTGAAACTCTTTGAACCACTCGCGCATGTCTTCAAACGCCCTATGAATGTTTTCTAACCTCTCTTGAATGTCTTCGAACGTCTTATGAATGTCTTCGGAAGTCTCTGCACCGTCTCACGAAGAGTATAATCCAATCAGTGGCGGTGTTAAAAAAATTGTATAAAATCATGCCAATGGACATCCACTTCAGTCAACATGGAGCTTATCGTCGACCTGCAGGGCTTTAAGAGACCCGTCAACGAATTGGTCCTGAAGGAGATGCCCATCGTCAAAGTCCAGGAGAAGAATGCTGAATCGCTGACACTCGCCTTCGACGCACCATTTGCATGGGACTCTTTACCGGCCAAGTACAAAATGACAAACAAGTGGCTGGAACGCAATTTCCATGGAATTCGATGGGATCATAATGCCATACCATACGAAGCAGCTAAAAAGACAATTCGAGAACTGTTGCATGGAGCTGCTACCATATATGCGAATGGATTCGAAAAATGCACATGGCTATCAAGATTCACGGATCCCGCGACAAACGTCATCGACTTGGAGACTCTGGACTGTCCATCGCTGCCCAAAATCACTAACTCCAAATGCCCCCCATCATCCCTTCAACACAAACTGCGCCCATGAGAATGTAAAATCGGTGAAAAGCTGGTTGAGCGTATATGAAGCACGAGAGAGGGATTTTTTTTAATCAATAAAACACATCTAGATGAAAATGTCATTTGTATTCTTTATTTTACGACAAAAACATCCATAATTTACAATTCGATTAAACATATATATTTTTACATAGTCAGCACTTTGAAAAAAAAACCATGCGAACGGTGGTGCCCAATTTTGTCTCCACGCTTGGAGACGATGGAACGCTGTTGTAGTCCCCAACCACTGAGTTGACCAGTTGCAGCATACTCTCGATGATGCGGACAGCTGTTTGACGATGGTGTTCCAACGATTTTTTTCCGTTCACCATGTTTAGAGACGACGGAACTCGACACTGTTGTATTTTCCACCAATATACTGCATGCAGAGCTGACCGTCGCGTGCCACTTGCAGCATACTCTCGAACATTGTCGGATCTTGGTCGAAGGCCTTCACAAGCCGCGCCGGTAAGAAGACAGAGAACTCATCCGCGATGTTTGCGATGTAGCGTTTTCCAAATTTGGTTTGTACGGCCCTTATGTCGGAGATTAGTCGTTCCAATTTAACGGGGAGTTCTGACAGCTTCTTCGTTGGGAGGAATTCCGCCATCCGGCCGACTTTGTTGATACTCGAGAGATCCATTTTCCCCGCACTTTCAAAGTTTTTTTAGATGTTGATGGTGCAGTGGAATCGTGCAGTCTGAGCCTGGTCCATGAAATTATAACCTCCCCCGTAAGCCTCCCACTCAAACCGCCCCCCCCCCTCAATCGTGAAAAACAGGTTTACACACGTTCGAAGAACCGTGGGAATCCCCCCCCCCCCCCAAGCGTGCAGCTGCGCTCAAGTGGTCCATCCGCGGTCCCTTTGATCCCTAAAGATTTTCCCCGAGAAACCTGTCAGGACCTGTCTGTCGGCGAGCTTTGAGACGGGGCGGATGCAATAGACATTGTCTTTCGGCATGGAACCAGCTGCATGTCATAAATAATGAGCTTTGAAAGGCGCCACCCTTCATGTGGCGCCTAGCTTTTCCATATGACCGAAAATTTCCCGACCCATATATGGTTGTCACACACACATGCACGCACGCTTTTCCAAGAAACCTGTCAGGACCTGTCTGTCGGCGAGCTTTGAGACGGCGTTCCCCACCAGTCGCTCCAAGGACCACATGGCCCTCCACAGAGGCCACTCTGTGACGTCACTCGCGTCCAACGACACCCCCCCCCCCCGACACCGCCTTCAGCGACCCCCCTGGACACCCCCCCCCCCTCTTGGACACCGGCCCTTGACCCCCCCCCCTTGACCCTCCCCCACTTGACCCTCCCCCACTTGACCCTCCGCCACTTGACCCTCCCCCACTTGGCCCTCCCCCACTTGACCCTCCCCCACTTGACCCTCCCCCTCACCCTCCCCCACTTGACCCTCCCCCCCAAAGTGAAGCAGAATCCCCCTAGCTCCTCTACTGATGTAGTCTCGTATGTTGGAGGATTTTAGAGTGACAAGTAGCGTTTTGCGCGTACGCTGGGGGGTTTGCACGTTGGTTGACGGGTCACCCACCGCATTAGTGCTTTTCTTGACAAGGTAACGAACCTCCAACACATCGTTGATTAATTCTGGAATGCCCAGGGCATCGAGAATTTTACTCACGATTTCGCGTGGCGAATCGGTTATCTCAATAGGGATGCCTGACAGAGTGATTTCTGC
>OZ023312.1:53944298-53973347 GCA_964007375.1 Ophion obscuratus
GAGGCGCAATCTCATTCCGTTGGTCCACTCACCGGAGCAGCAGGTGCTCCTTTTGCCTCGAGTAAAGGAAAAAAACCGGGCCGATAGCACAGCGAACAGCTTTCGTGCTCAGAGAAGAAATGAGGAAGGAACATGCGAAGTTAATTCCTTTCTGCTATGCGGATAATTCGATTAAAATGACGATGCGATACGAAAAACACCCCAAGCCATTTCTATCGTTCTCGTGAAATGTTCATTCCATTATCGGTATAATCAATTTTATTGAACTCATCACTTTGTAACCCTTGAGTAAAGGGTGATCGCTTTGATGCGATATTTCCCATGCGATGTCACATCCAGAAAAGGACGCGAACATAATATTTTTTGTTTCCCTATTTGTTGCGTACGCCTAGCGCAACAGCACGGGATGAGGGTCAAAAGGGGTAGTGCGTGGGAAATTATAGAATTAAGGAATTGACACGATATTTCTGTATTGAGGAATAATCCTATACGCTCATATCAATTTAACCGACGTTTTATTACAAATGGATAGTCGGTTTTGCATGTGAATTATAATAACAGAAAAGTAAACGAATAATACAGACAAATAAGAAAATGATGTGATACGCGTACATTTGTTGGTGTGCGTAGCTGTGTGTGTTCGCTCGTTAAGATATCGGTAGCCACTCTTATGAATATGGGCCTTCGCTCGGTGACACGCGCCCTAGATTTTCGGTCGGCGCGAAGATATATATGTGTATATATGTACGGCGAGAGCCACTTGAGTTTCTACATAAATGTACGGAGTCAGACACGGATTTCTGGCCGCTTACGCGAACTGAGTATATATATATATATATATATATATATATATATATATATATATATATACTATATATATCTATGGCTACGTCACATCTGACCCGACGACAAAATATCCGCGACAAAATATCCTAGGACAAAATATTCTTATGACAAAACATCCGCGAGACAAAATCCTAAATCTCGTCCACCACATCAACGGGGTCGCGCGCAAAACACCTTTATGGGGTGTGTGAGATAGTGGGGTGGGGGCATAATACGAGCTTCTTTATTGCACTTATTTCTTTATTGTAAAGTTTTTGTATATAATATTAGTTTAATAAAATATTGTTAGCAATGCCACGCAAATATACTTGGATACTATAATAATAGTATGTACTATAATAGGATGTACTATAATAATATTACATGAACGTTTCTTATGCTCAACACAACGCCAAGTTATGCTTGTTTTATTCACACTCTTTTTTGAATAAACATATCCGTCATATATTAATAATTTTGCCCCCTTCTTTAAACACTTTAAACTGTAGCACTACATACACAGCACACTTTAAACTGTAGCACTACATACACACTTTAAACTGTAGCACTACAACCAGTGTTGTCGCACGGTCAATTCGGAGCGTACGCCAATACCCCCAAAAGCGTACCACTTCCGAATCAAAAGTACCAAAGTGAAGTCAGCTGGATATATAAATAAATTAACTAATTTTTTAACGATATTATATTGTTGTTAGTTTTCGGTCAACCTTTGTGTAATAAGAGAATAAGAAAACTATTCGCGGCCACGAGAAAAAAGAATTTTGTCCAACTTCGGCTAACATTGTTTTGTTCCTATTACATGACAGCTGGTATGGTAGGAAAATGTGTACAGAAGCGAGAGCGATTTATGCGTGGGGGCACAAAGCAAAAGTAATATCACCTTTTCTGAACTAAATCTAAGGAATCAAAGTTCTTCCAAAATATCATTAAATCCGAGGTTACTATCAAAACACAAATCACAAGTTAATTGACAAATCCTAGACAACTGACTTTCCGTTGGCGTTTACCTCGTGCGCCACGCAAAGGAAAATACCGTGCGTACTTGAAATTCATCTTATTCGATGAGATCCTCTGGCACGAAGTTTGAAAACAGATAATTAAAATAAAAAATGAATAAAATCGATCGTAATCCAGCAGAATGGAATTTTCAGACATTTTCTGTTTATTTGTTTACGTACAAGTTTTAAATTACAAAGATGACAATATGAATGAACGTAACACTTCTTTATTCGACTTAAAAGTTAATATTTTTTATTTTATTTTAAAGTTAACATGAACGAACGTAAATATTTATTATTAAGCATAAAAAAAACGTTAAAGGTATTTGACTTCGAAACTATCTTAATGTCACTAAAAAAAAGAAAAATGATTCTAACTGTCTATGTTTCTATCGCTGCAAGTCGAACATGTTTTTTCCACATGCATATAAATATTATCTACGAAAAAAATAAGTGTCGGTGTTATCATACACCGACACTTTTTTCCGCAGAAATACAATAACTTTTCTTCGATTTTTTAGGTTTTTTTTTCATGCAATTCTTGTATAAAATAAGTCGATAAATCGACGAATAATTTATATATTTTTGAAAAAAATATTCAATGATGAAACCGATGCTTATTTTGGTAGACAATGCTCAAATAAATGTGTGAAAATATCTGCAAATTGCAACGACAAAAACACGACAGTTGGATCATTTTCGTTTTGAACCAGAAATGTAATTCGGTGGTGGGGTTCCCACTGTTATTTCTTCCTTTTAAATAGGAAGAACAATTCGTTATAGTAGGACAAAAATTTAAAAAAGGCTCGAACGTTTCAAAATTAAATAGCGGTCCCCCCGTAAGCGTTAAACGAAGATATGAGGCGTGTATCCCCGCTGCGCCTTATTTTTCACTACCATCATCTATCACTGTCCGAGTCTATGTCCCTTGCACTTTTAGCAAGTAGCTTGCTCTCCGGTTTCCATTCATAGCACGTTTGTGTGTGAAGTAGCTCTTTTGTTAAAAGCAAGGCATTGCTTGTGGTCACCTTAAGTTTATTTCGAGTTTTGGTCTTGGTCAAGTTCAATTGCGAAAAAATCCTTTCGGCCGCAGCGCTACTGTGAGGCAGACATGCAAGTGCTTTCATAAAGGGATGTAATGTTGGAAACATCGGACTTTCGGCTTGATTCTTTATCGTACCGATTCTATTAATAAAGTTAATTAGGCTCAAGTTGGCGTGTGAAAGCTCCGCTACCTCTGGCAGTAATCTCCATTCAGAGTTGAGGTCTTCTAACGCGTCTTCCTTTATAAGATTCGGGAATAGCAGTGCTAACGGAATAATTGAGCCGACAGTTCCAGATACAGCGATTTTTTGATTTAAAACGGATAAAGCGGAGATAACCGGGTCGTCGAATTTGATTCGACGCCTTATTTCTCGGCATAGCTCGACATAGAAAGCAAGAGCTCGTAGCTTGAAATCACGAACTTCATCAGCATGTACTTGGGTAATTTTCAGGATAGCTTCTACCCGAGCTCCGACATAGAGCTCTTCAATGGGTTTGTATTGACGAGCATTGCCGGGATCAATGGACTGCGTGGGCGTTTTTGTGATGTAATCACTTTTGAAATCATTTTTCAGCAAGGTTCGATACACCCCTGTGACTCGATTCAATAAAGAGTAGAGAAGTGAGTCTCGACTTTGAAACTCGAGATTGAGTCGATTTATCAATCCGAGAACGTAGGACAGAAAGCTAAAATACAGCATGGAAATCGGATTTTTCAGCGCATTTAATATCGTACTCGCAGCCTGCAAATTGTCCTCCATCACGGCAATTTCAAAAAATTGTATCAGCGCAGGCCACTGCTCCAAAATACGATTAACGACAGCTTGTAACGATAGCCATCGAGTTTGACTCGGCCGCAACAGTCGATGGGGGGCCAGGTTAGCGATCTCTTGGCATCCAGCGAATTCTGTCAAACGCTTCGTACTGTGTGAGAAATACGAGTATACGTCTCGAGCCAGATCCTCGATTGTCCGCGGTAATCTTAAGCAGGCTGCCGATGCGCAGAGATGAAAGGAGTGACAAACACAACCCATCGCAAATAAATTTGGCAGAGACTCTTTGAATTTTGCCTGCACTCCATTTAAATTCCCCATCATGACCGAGGCATTGTCGGCTGCAAACCCGATCATATTTTTCAGGGGAATTTGATGTAGCGTCAAAAAATTGGTTATGGTCGAGTGCAACGCTGCAGCTGTACAACAGGGTACTTCCAAAAGCCCCAAACAGCGATCTCTTAGCTCATTCGTGTCGTCGTCAAAATATCGAACAACAATAACTAGGCATTTACTCGTGCTGATGTCGGTCGTCTCGTCGATAATAAGCGAAAATTTCGCGGAACGCAGTTTGATAGCTGCTTCTTTAAGACTTTCCGGGCCAAGAATATCCATGATCAGACCCCGTCCCTTCGTTCGGCTACAAGAAATCTGCCTTGCAATTTCGGAATCCGGACAAAGTGAAGGCAATAGCTTTGTCAAGTGTTCGAGCAGCTTGAACGGCAAATTGTGCTCTGCTATGTGCATCGCTAATTTCAGAGCTGAACTTTTTGCTTCGTTTGCAGCCTTTAGTCGGGGATTTTCCTTCACCAACACGTCGAGAGCTACTGTGCGAGACGTAGTAGCCACCATTTTTCGGTGAAAATCCGTTTTCTCGTGTCGCTGAAGGTGGGAGTATCCTCCTTGCAGAGATTTTTGGCAGGCCGTACAGAAAGGCTTGTTGTTGCGATTGCTGATCCACGGAAAATCTTTTCCCCAAACAGTACGGAACACTCTTTTCTCTTTTCGGCTTTTCCTTTTTTTTTTCGTCTTTGGTGATGCCGATCGACCGGTACTCGCTGTGTCAGGATCCTGGTCATCACCGGACACATCGCCATCACTCTCACTGTGGTCGGATTTTTCGCCCGGGAGCTTTCGCTTAACACAGCTAGAAGTGAATGTTTCGTCGAATAAATATTCTTTTCATCACATTTTATTACAGACATTCACAGTTGCAGCTATTCGATTAAAGGAAATACAGTACCGGTGCTTATTTCACAGTACAAATATAGTACACGAACGATTTCCCATAATATTAGCTTCATGAGATTTTGGTTCTTCAGGTTCAGACTCTCGGCACAAGCATATTGTGCTATATCTCTTTATGGTGCAAGAGAAAAATCGCAATACGCGA
Source organism: Ophion obscuratus (assembly GCA_964007375.1). Lineage (NCBI taxonomy): Eukaryota > Metazoa > Arthropoda > Insecta > Hymenoptera > Ichneumonidae > Ophion > Ophion obscuratus. The sequence goes on from OZ023312.1 coordinate 53,949,353, forward strand.
CACAATTGACATCAGTGCGATGCACTTAAAATCTATTTTTCTATTTTGCCCATTTCGCCCCAAGCCAAGCAAACAACCCACATTTGCATTAGGAGAAAAGCGCCATCTACCCCTGTTCTTGAAGAAAATAATAAAAGCACCCGTCTTTTATCCGCGATGAAAGAATATGCAGTTCTCTGTGAGACTATATATAAAATTATGAAACTTTTATCTTTAGAAACGCATTCATGTTTTAAGGCCTTAGGCCACAGTAACCGGTATAAAATCATGTGCGAATTTAACATTTTTTTTCGTATTAAAAAGTGATACACTCATAAAATTAGTTACACATCTATTTAATATGAATATCAAGCTGTTAGAAAATACATTTTTTTATGTACAAAATGGCCGACTACTCGAAACTTCTCGAAACAGCTTTTTTCCAATTGTCGTGACAAATAACTTCAACAATTTTCACTCGAATTACTTCAAATTAAAAATTTATGTTCCTAATTGCATTGTGCAGAGAAGTACGTACGAAATTTCTGATTAATCGAAAACTTTTTATTTTATGAGCAGCTTATGAGCAGTTATAACGACATTTTTTTACTGAAAATTCATTTCTTAAGTTCAAGTACCTACAACTTTTGAAAAAAAAAAAACAATTTTTTTTAAAGTCAGTACGGACGTCTCTAGGTATTCTAATGTAGATTACGAGAATTTTTGTTTTTTATTGTAGGTAAAAAATTGTGGATGCTAAATGTCACGCCACGGAGCGCCTAAAAAAAGATAACAAAAGAAAATATTAGTAGTCGGCCATTTTGTACGTCGAAAAAAAAAATTCTGACAGCTTGATATTCATACTAAATAGATGTGTAATCAATTTTATGAGTGAATGACATTTTCACACGAAAAAAAATGTTAAATTCGCACATAATTTTATACCTGTTACTGTGGCCTAAGGCCTTAATGCACCTCGATGAAGCAAAATGCGCTGATTCAATACACTACCGTTTTTCATTTCCTGTCATGATTGGAGCAACATCTTCTTTTTGATTGTTGGAATGGAGAGCTGGTTTCGCGTTCATGCCCGACGTATTCGGGTGTTGTTCGACAACCTCGACTTCGCTGACAGGAATTTTTAACGGTTTTAGAAACCTACGTCAATAATCCAATATACATTTTTCTTACATAATTACAAAAACATTTACGATCTACTGCTAAATAATGATGAAGTTATGAAGACCTGTTCAACAACAGGGCTATCGTAAAAAGAAAGATATCAAGGCCGACCCGTGAAACAGTCACGTCGGCTATGACAATGTATCAATTCAGCAAGTTTTCTGTCGAAAACAATAAAAACGAGCGATAGACTTAATTGAATTCTTAAAAACTAAAGATACTCTATTCGTATACTTACCGTTTCATGTCAGTATTTAGAAAGTAAGATCTAAAGAGTCGAGTTAGATTTTAATCGCTAGCAGGTGAAGATGAAACAGCGGGATTTCGTGCATGCAAACACGAAAGAAGTGTTGACGACTCGCGTAGTACAGTACAGTGAAGTGCTCGGCAATCGTTGCCAACTCTGCTCAGATACCAATTGTACTGCCGACACTTCTACCCTACCAACCGGTCACAGCCACAACATACGTGAAATTCAGGCGGTGAAGTAAAAATTGTGCGAAACATCGGTAAATAAGAGCAGGAGATAGCATTTATTTAAAATAAGTTCCGTATAAAAAAAAATCACATTTTCGGTAGAGGTGAGGCCTGAACAGAGTCGGATATTTTCCCAGTTTGTTTTTTTTTTCAATTTCGAAAGTGTAAAAAGTTTTCAAATTAAACGTCTGATTGTACGTTTATTTGTTGCTTACGGTTTTTTTCTTCGTCTATGGTTTTTAGCGGCACATTTGTTTATTTTTTTCAAAATAAAATAATGTTTGTAGTTTATATATTTGATTGTTAGTTTATTTCTTTATTTGCTGCGTTCGTTGGCCTGCGTTTGCAGATAGCAGTATTTTGCTTGGTTCTTTATTTTTCAAACTCCACTTTATCTAAAATTTATATTTTTATTTAATTGAAAGCATGTGTTTGTTTGGGATTGGGTTTTCTGAGGTTTCTTCAATTTTGGATTTAGGCTGTCTAGGCATAGCCTGTTTGAGTTTGGGTTTGAAAATATTGGTGTTAGGAGTAGAGTTTACTTAGGTTCGGGTATGGGTATAATAGAGAGGGGCGGATTATTTAAAAAATGTTGAAATCTATTCAAAATTCTCTTTCTAATAAATTTGTTTACTATTTTGTTTTGTTGGGTGAGTTTCTTGGTTCGTTTTATTATTCAATACTGATTTTGAAATAATTGAAAGAATAGAAATAATAAGGATGCTAAATAGATAGAATAAAACATGAAGTACCAAAAAGTACCAGATTTTTAAAAAAGTACCAGGAATTTCAACGTCGTACTTGCGTACCAACGTATTCCGAAAAGTACCAAAAGTGGTACAATTGTACCAACGCAGCAACACTGACTACAACGTCATTCCTTCAAGAAACATTAGCACTACATACACAGCAGAGAGAAAAAACATTGACTGTCTCATGAAGCCAGTTGTCCTAGTTTAAGAGTAATAACGTTAATCATAGATTTAATTACCGACAGCGGATATAATATCGGCAGATATTTTGTCTTGCGGATATTTTGTCATGAGGATATTTTATCCTGCGGATATTGTGTCGTCGGATATTTTGTCGCGGATATTTTGTCGAGGATATTTTGTCGTCGGGTCAAAACGCGTGTTACCATATATATATATATATATATATATATATATATATATATATATATATATATATATATATATATATATATATATAAAGAACTCGAAAGAAAGGCTTGCAATAAGATTGTTCGTAGGTAGATCGGAATTACGACACGATAAAAGCATTGAATGTGATGGATGTTGTCGAAAGATTCAGATTGAGACTCGATAGAAGAACTTGGTTCGATGGAAGTTGACGAGACACTTTCTTGAAATCGAAATTAGGAGGGCTCAATAGTGGAAGAAGGAACCTTAGGGAGAGTGTGGTTTTGGTCATCTAGTTTTTCGGACATTGGTCCACTGGTCGTGAACATATCGGTTAATTAACGTGATTGGTCGCGGTATGGTGTGCAAGTATGTTACGGATTCGCTAGGCATGCGTGTGACCTTATTCGAGAGCATCGGTTTTAATTATTACGCGCAAGAAAAGAGGGGAATCTTTGTCCCGTATTTCGGCGATAAACCGCATGGGATATAGAGTTCCATATTTGAGACCTTAGCACGCGCATGGTTTGTGTTATGTCAATTTATGGCTATGGTAACTCCTCATATCGAGAGGTTTATATATCGGACTGCGCTGCGAGACCGGATGTCTAATTTTTTAGTCAGAATTATACATTTGCCGGAACCGTTAAGACTAAATAATAATAAGACCGTTATGATTAAATAATCTAGGGTCGAGGATTCTCTTGGTCCCCATGCGGATAGGCCGGCGTAGGTTTTTTGAAGTCTGTTGTTCGAGCTGATGGTTGAATATTCGGTCGACAGCTCTTCTTAGAATATGCGCCTGAGATCGTGTTCTTGTTGACAGCCAATGGGATAGGAAAAGTCGATGACTGACGGTGCTGCTACCGTCCATAGGTATATCGCTGTGGGTTGAATATGCGTGCGAACATACGTACGTTCCTTTTTACGCTGTTACGCGTCTTATTCTTAGATTTATACATGCATAAGCTTATAACGACAAAAAAGGATATTGGGAATAACCGAGAGAAGGCACATTCGCTAGGATGCAACAGCGGTGGATCATTGAGTGCTTGGGAATAAAGAAGAGCAACATCAGTTCAAGTTTGCAAGCCTGGAGTTACTTAAGGGGTTATGTGGATTTCAAAGCAAAAAAACGTATTTTCTTTAAAAAAAAAATATATATATATAAATTATTTTATTCAAAATTTTAAGCACACAAAAGAGCAACATTTCAACAATACTTAAAAAAATTCATTCGAAAATTTGGGAAATTCAGCCGATTAGACCTAGTCTCCGAAGACCCCTAAAAAAGTGTCCTCGTGGTGGTCAGGATAACTCATGATTGCTTTATCTGAAATTAAGAAACCAATTTTTTTTCTGTTAGTAGATTCTGTTAGTATAGTTCGTGATTGAATGCGGGATTGAAAAAAAAAGAAATTTGAATTTTTGGCACAATTTATATTATGTATAGCCTTGTAAAATTAGTTGTAATCGAAAAAAACTTTTGTTCGATCACTAGTCAATGCTATTTTGAAAAGGTGTGCAAAATTTCAATAATATCGGTGGATTAGTTTTTGAGAAACGATGTCCACCGACTTCAAAAATAGTATTTTGAGAAAAATACGATATATCTGCGTCGCTCCCGACCGGTCTTTCCCAACAGGGGGAATTCCCAAAGGCTCTCTCTCCTAGACTTTTACTCCGATTGACTTAAAACTTAGGGAGAATATTCTAGACATATTGTACTATTAGATAATAAAATTTAAAAAAAAAACGATTTTTGGAAATTTTCACACCCACGTAACCCGTTAAGGACTACAAGTGTTGGAAAATATTTGCAAACTTGTGGCAGTGAGCTTTTTTGGGTCATTATACTCGAGATTGGACAAAAAATTGGTGGCAAAATGAGTTACTAATACTTAGATTGAAAAATATGAACTAATAATACTCGTATATTCATTGGGGTATTCTCCAAGCGTCCTCCACGCGAAAACGAAAACTTACATGCGCTTCAATTGGAAACACGTTTGTTAATACTACCAAACGATCCATTTTCAGATTGGTTAGTTTCAAGCACTCGTAGGGTTGGCTGGGGTCGATAGAAACACGGGTCAAGTGAAACAAGTTGAATAACTCGAAGACGGTTAGTGACAGCAGCGCGTCGGGCACTTTTATGTGGGCGCATCGCTTTTTCGACATCAGAAGTAAGTTTTTTTTACTATTAGTATCTTGCGTATTGCTCCAAAACGATTGTTTCTTCTTTAGCGTTGTTTACAATCATCATTACTATAAATATCCTAATTGACTTTATTGTGGCCAGTACCTATCTATAACATTTAGGTTTTTTGCTGTTGGATAAATTATTTGAAGCGAGGGTGTGGGGGCAGTTGAAACAAAGGGTTCCGGGTCAATTGAAAGGTGTTTCTATTGACGCCGAATAAACATTTCATATGCAAGAAAGTTTTCCAAATCCTGTTTTATTTTTTATTCCAAGAAATTGTCAGAAAAGTAAAATAATATTCAAGAACCTTGATGCACCTTCAGTGTTACTAAAATTGGAATGAAAAGCAATAAAACTGATTATTTTGATTAGAAGTATATTTTATTGACAACAAACATGCTTTTTCACTTCACACACATCATTAACAGTACCTGGGTTTAGTAGAAACATTAGTTCAATCAACTGAAAATACTTATTTCAACTAACTCCAGACACTGTTTCGATTGACCCGACACAGGGTCAAATGAAAGGTTTTCCGAGGGTTTATAAATAGCTTCTACCTAAGTTAAGGGCATTTAAGAAGCAAAATCAATAATGCTATCATGTAGTCAGATAATCTAGGTATAAATAAAACCCATTGCCAAACAGATAGGGCATAAAATTAAGTCACCCTAACCGATTTTCTCAAAAACGTCCCAATTGACCCCAGCCTACACTACTTTACTTTATTTACCAATATCGCCATGCTTGTTATTGTCGACGACTCCCATGTTCAGCAGCGTTGGCCTAAGCTAAATGCCATCATTGACCAAAGCGGAGATGAGCGGAGCTATGAAAAAACAACCAATAAATCGCCGCACTCAGCTTTGATGAATGTAAATTCAGCGGTTAATTGATGGCCTTTCTTGATCCGCTCATCTCCGCTTTGGTGGATGGATGTAAAGGTTTGCAATGTGAAAGTGAAACATTAAGGGGTCTTCTCACATTTGACGCTAAAAAACGCTATTTTCATGAATGGTTTGATAGGTTTGTATCATAGATATTGACATAAAAGTTGTTACACTTAATAAATGCACTTTCGAAATACATTTGAACAAAAAATTGATGTATTTATGTAACCCAAACAATCGTTAAACGCGTTTTTTTCGAAACATTTTTCGACGGCTTGTTGATAAAATCTTTGAAACTACAGCATCGATCCTTATGAAATTTGAACCACATATTCTACGTAACTATAGCTATAGCGCATATCAAGGATTTTTTTAAATTTTGATATTTACTATTCTTTGCCAAACACGGTAAAATTTTCTTTTGTTTTTTCGAAAAATGCCCGCCATTTTGTTATTGTTGCATACATAAAAAATCGTATGATATACGCTATGGCCATTAAATGCTGAATCTAAAACCGTTTAATTTTTTGTTTCGGATGATTTATCTCCAATATTTCATGAACAGCACAGATCTGCCATTTTTAGGACATTTTTTTAACTGCCATTTTCGTCTATAAATAGTGTTACATCCTAGAGAATGTCTCTTCTCTGATCTCGGTTATTCCCAATATCCTCACTTGTCGTCATAAGCGTATTAAGGCCTTATGGACGGAAAATTACATAAAAATTCATTTTAAAAATATTATTGGTTCTGTTAGCCTGAACGATTAGGAATATTTTAAGCTTTACAGAATCGAAAAATTCCAAAAATTGTTAAAGTTACAGTATTAGAGCGTAAAAACTTTTATTTACTTGAAAGCAGGCAGGTAGCGGCAGTAACCGGCCGCGCTATACGGAGACAGGTGCGCTAGATCGGCAACTACCCTTTTCTATTGCTCCCATATTATCCCTACATAGAATCGTGTAACGGTAAACGTAACGGGTTTTGTCGGTTTGGTCTACGATAACAGAAACGTTTTTTTTTCGGTTCGACACAAGCATGAAACCAGGAGTAGGAAGTAAAATTATTTATTCCGAATTGAGACATTGTAGAGCACGACAAAATTGTGAGCTGAGACAGTTATATTTTAACATGAGTGATTGTGAAGAAACCCATACTAGTTTAGATAGGAAGGGTTCATGATTCATGGGAGGACGCCCAGGCATTCGTACAAAACGTCTTTTTTTACGACGATGCAAAAACATTCAAGAGCATAACAGAAGCCGATTCGTATGGAGAGAACATTATGATACGTATTATGTCACGATGAACTTGCGATTTGTTGTAATCCACTGGAGTTGTAAATTCCAGCGCGTTTATGATACGACAAATTCAAGTTGACACGTTGGCATCAAAATCAATCAATGACAACTGGTTTCGCGTAAATTTATAAGGATCCAAGACTTTAATGGTAAATTTGAAACTTAATAAATAATACAGTTGTTGGTGTGTACTATGAAAAATGTGAAATGACTTTGCTTTGATGTGTAAATGTAAGATATGGTTGACTCGGCAACCATTCGGGTTTGTTGAGAGTTGTTCGCGTTGAGTTCGAGTGTTGCACTGACTCTTATTTTTCAGCGATAGACAATTCTTGAACTTGCCCCCCTCTTTCCAAAGTTTGAAGGAGACGCCCACCGAAATAAATCACGCATCCTCATTGGATCTTTAAATTCCTGGAAGAAATCACCTATTGAGTGGTGGTTCATTTAAGGGTTAACACCCTCTACAGGTATTGGCGAGTCGGCCACGATACGTGGGTCCGCATCTGCTAGCGGAAGAACCCTTAGCGAGAAAAAAACCGCAATAAAAAGTTGGCGAGAAAACTGACCACTATTAACCATTCGTTGGCGCGACTGGCAGAGAGACTCGTGGATCCTTTCGGATAATAAACCATCTGGTCGCCAGACAAATCAACGTATTTTCCCGGCTCCAAATGAGTTTTGTAATTCTAAGGATTAGAAAGCATACGGGTATACTAGATTGTACGATTCTTTGAGGATACGCGATATTTCAAGTAATACAAAAAATAGCTAGACCTTTATTTTATATAGGTTTGGAAATGTTTGTGTGCCTAAGTGCCTATCGGCTATTGTGTGTGTTTAGTATTTTGTTTTATTATATGTGCTTCAACCAGGCAGTCTCTCGTGCGACGCTCCAATACGTAAACGAGAATGCATTGGTCATGTTCAAAAACGAATGGGCAGCAGACTCCACAACGTCAAGAAACAAACAAAAGGTCTCGGGCAAAGAGGCAAATTGATTGCAAAATTGATTCACGAATTGACAGTCTTTTATGGATTGGCTGTGAGAAATAATTGTACGTCTATCGATGACATGAAGAAAGGAATCTGGGCAACATATTATCACAAGTACTCAACTGATGCAAATCCTCAGCATGACAACTGCCCTTCTGGCAAAGAAAGTTGGTGCACGTGGCGACAACCCGAAGCCGCAAACACGCTTGACTCATATACCTATAAGTCTGCACTCGATAGAACTGTGGCAGAAGCGATCGAACCACTGTATGAAGCACGCATTAAGGACGAGTTACTGGAGAGACGTTTAGGAGGTTTCACACAAAATCATAACGAGTGTTTGAATTCTGAGATTTGGAAAATTGCGCCGCAAAATTCATAGAGTGGTTTAAGGATTGTTGAAATCGCCGCATATATTTCAGCTAGCACTTTTACGATGGAACAGTCGCCTTTCTCTGAATGATGAAAAACCTCGGCATTACGATTGGGCTGAACGCGATGAAGACTTGCAAACATCTGGACGAATTACGCCTTACTGCCATTGGAATTCAATCTGAAAAGGCAACAAAGGAAGCAAGGTTTGCCGCCAGAAACGACAAAAAAACATGCTGGGAACGTTTTAGTGCCGAGGAAGGCCCCACATATAGCGCAGGATGCTATTAAATAATGTCAGTTTGCATTTATAATATATACCGCGCGGCGCGCCCGACCGCCAACTTCAAAGCCGTTTTTCCACGATTCACTTTTTTGAACATTGTGAAAGTTCTAACTCTTGAACGAAGGTTCAGATCGCTTTGAAATTTTTACAACATATTTTCAGTATCATCACCTATCGTGTGAACCACAGAAACAAAAATTTCTATGACACAAAAAAGTAAAATCCCGACAGAAAGATGAGTAAAAAAATGTTAAGTTTCGAATGGTTATTATAATAATTTTTTTCAATAATATTGCTCGTTCACACTGAAGATACATTCATTATGCAATTATAAATTTGGTCATTTTTTTCAGACACCCACATCGATGCCGAAAACTTTCACGGTCATCGCGCGCGTAGAAAAAAATACATTGCTATATTATGTTATATATCCGCCATTGAATAATATTTCTGATTTTTTTTTACATATACTGAACCATGTGCATAAATGATCTGTAAAAAAATGTCAATATATGCGTCATTTTTTTTAACCGCGTTTAGAAAAGTACTTTCGAAAATCGGCGAAATGGCGTATATAAGGCCTTAAATGTATGAATCTAAAAATAAGACGCGTAAAAGCATTAAACGGAACTTGCGTACGTTCCGCGAGCATATTCAAATCACAGCAATGGCCGAGTGGAAAACGTAACTCATCACCGCCTAGCCACAAGCTAGTAAAGTGATGTTGCGAATCGCCATTAGCTAGCCGTCTTAGCGATTGACTACCCAGCCTCGTAACGCTTTGGTCCTCTAGTAACTGAATACAAAAAATTAGATGGTGACTAGATAGAAAGAAATATCCCAGGGCTGTATTATACATATTTATGACCTAGCCATGATAGTTTTTTAGCTAGCGACTGGGAACAAAAAATTACGTGACGATTAGATACAAAAAATGTGCAGCTATATATTTATATTTTCGTGATTTTTTTCGCATTATGTACATCATTCTACCCTTTTACGACATTCATCGTCATTCATTAATTAGGGTTATGATATTTGCGCTGTAAATATATTAATGGTTCAATTTTAAATTATCTCAGACAAACGCTTACGCCGTAACGTGTTTTCGATCCCGGGACCTCTGGGTGATGAGTTGTGACGTTGTCCATTAAGCCAATTCTACTTGTTTAATTTCTGAATTTTCTAATCGTCTACATATGTTACACTACACAATGTCAGATTATTGAGAAATGGGTGGATTAACAAATGTAAATAACATTATCGAATCAATGACTCAATTGCGTTCGCAATGAGAGCGATAATCGCATAGAATTACATAACCTGAAATTGTATTTGTCCGATTATTTATTCCTGCCAGTGCGGCCGCAGTTGGGAAGTGTTGGCTAGGTCATCGCGAGATACCGACTTGAAGGTTTTATTCATTCGCAACGGTATCTGTAACTCAAGTTGCTGCACCAACCATGAGTCAGTCGCTCAATGGAACTACAGGTAAGGAAGTACAGTGACTAGGCAAGGGGTGCACAGCAGCAGTTAGCTGGCTAGGTCATGGCGAGATACCTACTTGAGAATTTTTGCATTCGCAACGCCATCTGTAACTCAAGTTGCTCGGTCAACCATGAGCCGATCGCTCTATAGAACTACACGTAGTCACATAACCATACTTTATCATTCGTGACCAAGCTCGGTTGGGCAGTGACTAGCCAAGGGGTGCACAGCCGCATAGCTGGCTAGGTCATGGCGAGATAACTACTTGCAAGTAGGTATCTCGCTATGAGAATGCTTGCATTCGCCACGATATCTGTAACTCAAGTTGCTGAGCCAGCCATGAGCCAATTGCTCGTCACATAACCTTACTTTGTCATTTGCGACCACGATCAGCTGGGCAGTGACTAGACAAGGGCTGGATAACAAAACATTCAAAACATTACTAGCTCGTAGCGAGCCAACCATTGGTCACTTCGTGTGAGCTCAATTGAGCGAGTCAGTTACTAGGTCGTAACTCAGACAGGTTAGAACAATTTCTATTCGGGTATATACACGATATCAGCACCGCCGCGCAGTCATCGACTTTTCTTATCACATTGGCTTTCAACAAGAACATGATCTTCGGCAAATACCCCACGAAGAGCTGCCGCTCAAAAACTTAAACAGGTACTCACTCTAAAAACGTTATGCTGGCCATCCGCATGGAGACGAAGAGAAGTCTGCATAATTCTACCCGGTAACCAGAACGGAGTATGAAAACATCCGGGCCGTCCGAATCAAACGGTGGCCGCGCTATCGCGAACGACTTTCGACCACACACTTCATGCGCTTTTCGTTAACAATTGCCGCTTCCATCAGCGCCATTATTTCTAAGAAGAGGAACCAAAGATTTTCTCCCACTCACTTGAAAAATTCCCATGCGAACCAAGAAGGGTCAGTGTGCAAAAGGTCGAAGCAGTCTCCCGTCAACTACCATCGAATCAAGTTCTTCTCTCGAGTTTCAATCTCAGTCGCCTGACAAGCGTCATCAAATTCAGAGCTCAGTCTCCCGTCCACTAACATCGAATCAACTTCTTCTATCGAGTCTTAATCCAGAAGCCTAACGAATATATCCAATTAACCTTCATACGAAGAATCTTCATTTTTCGAGTTACAAAAGTTTTATTTTACACTTGTATAATTTCTATCATTGGTACGTGTAAGTAAACACGTCGAGTATACAAATAACCAGCGTAAAATCCTGCGCGCGCCTTACCAGCGATTGTACCAGCGAGTGCACCAGGCCAAGAGCGAAGGCCCTTGGAACGCGAACGACAACAAACATCCACGCGACCGAGCGAGCGACCGAGCGTCAAACACAACCAATGTAAGCTGACCATACCTTTTTATTTTTTTATCATTCATCGTAGGCCTGATCGCTTTAACCCGCCTAGAAATCTTAGAATAAATAACATACTGTCAATCGTACACCAATTCTGTCGAAGTATTCCTCAGTACCGAAACCTCGCGTCAAGTCCTTAATTTTATCCTTTCCCACGCACTACCCGTTTTAACTCTCATCCCGTGCTATGGCGCTAGGCGTAGGCAACGAAGAGGCAAGAGAGAAAATACTATGCTCTCATTCCTTCCGGATGTGACAATAGTCACTTAAATTAAAAAAAAAAGTTTCTAATGTATTTCGAAAGTGTGTTTATTATGTGTAACAACTTTTATATCAATATCTTGTTACGAGCCGGATTGTTGTCTGGTTGTATCATTATTATTTTATTATTATGTGCGCGAGCTGGGGACTCCGGCACATGGATCCTTTTCTGTTGTAAGCGGCGTAACGCACCTCACTGTTTATTTCTGACGCTGCTAGAGACGTTCGGTGTTCGCATGGAGGTGATTGATTTGCACGTATTCATTAATTCACCAATAAAAAGTTCACGTTATTCGTCACTTCAAAAGGTCTTACACGGAATGTAAACCTAATGTTACTTGTATATCGAAATGAAATATAATAGCAAATAGTTGTATCGGGGTTATTGGAGAATAAACGGTGATTCGGCTTCGAAATAACTCGACACGCAATGCCGCTAAGGTAATTGTCGCGAACGAATATAACGAAGGTGAATGAAGGGCCGCTAAGGTATTTCCTTCATTCGATGAGTTCTTACGGGATCACAATTTCAATGGTAGAAAAGGACAACACCGGTCGTACCCGCGAGAACCTAAGTACGCGAGCAGATTTGCCACTAAAGAGTGAAGGTCCCTCGACCGATTGTTCGGAAAGTCGCAATAAGACTGAGGAGTCACCAAGCGGATGACGCCTTGAGGATTTCGGCAAATCGCTGCGATTAGGTTGTTATGGGGGCGAATTGCGAAGGAATGGATCAGTGATTTTCATGAGGTTTTGCAAAGAATTCGATTGTTGCATTCCCTTTTTGCTTGCACTAATATTTCGAAACCGGCAAGTTCGCTTCTTGAAGAAAGAAAAGGAATTTGGTGATTTAGGATTGCCAAATATTGCGAGCGTTCGGTGGTATGGAGGCCGCAGAGGCAATGACACGAGTTGAGCAATACGGAAGTATACGGATACGAAAAATGGTCCGTAACAATCTATAATATAAACCTATCAAAAATTCATGAAAATAGCCCCTTTTAGCGAGTAAAGTGAGAAGACCCCTTAATCCATTAGGAAGTAAAGTGGTCGTGGGAAACAAGCTGGGGGTCTCTCAAGGACCGATAATAGAGAAGTGACAACTGTGGGGACAAGTGGAAGTCCCGGACTTGTAGAAACCCGAAAAGGCATACTCTCACGAAGGGACATAGGAATATACAAAAATAATCACAAACAAAATAGTTTATATCTACTGAACATAAATTCTTCTGGTTGAATTTCTGATATCAAAAAACTGGATTGCTCCACCGATCCTATACTCTCCAGTTGCATTTTTTATATTGGCAAAGAGCCAGAAAGGTCATCAGTCGGATATTGCCGACTGAAAAATGCCAAGTCCTCTGAAAATTTATCGTATTGCAGACCTGCGCTCGCGTGAAAATATAAATAGTACACGGGGGGGATCGTGCAAATATTTAAGGACGATCGTTAGTAACGGGAGTAGACACTTTTAATCTGCGTTATTTATTTCGAGTAGCAAGAGAAAGAGAACAAGAGGATGAGAGGGAGAAAGAAATGCGAAAGTACACTGGAAAATCGTGCTTCTTCCTAGTGCACGAAGGCTGGGGCGTAATTATGGAAGGTGCCACCAAGTGTTGGACGACGAGGACAGGGAAGCGGGAGCAGGATGCGATCGAAAGGAGGAGGATGGGGAGCTGTTGGAAAACTCTCCGACACGGCAACTGCAAAAAAGTTCCTCAGCGACTGTATGAGCATCGCAAGTTCTCGAGGGCTCTAGACAAGGGAAAGAAAGAGAGCTCTACCTCCGTACTTCCCATTAGCGAGCCCTTGATTACTTTTTCTCATTCCGGTATCTAAATAAATAAAATATCGGGCTCGCGCCTCTCTTGGATTCACCGTGAGAATTTGGCTTTCGTTACTTACTCGCCTGACGAGGAAGAAAAAGAGCGCGCGTGCGAGAGAGAGAGAGAGAGAGAGAGAGAGAGAGAGAGAGCCGGCAGATAAGAGGTAATGAACAGAAGAAAAGCCGAGTTTATTTAATTACGTAGTTGTTATCTTCATTCGTGGATGGAATGACGAGGGGCGTCCTGGTGTTAAAAAAAGTCACAAGCGAAAATCAGTTAAAAGGGTTATTTATACGAAAATCGACATGAGAGCGAGTAATAAAAATTGTCACTCAAATATGTAATATATGTATAAATTTATTTTGACATTGGGTTCACGATCTTTGGGCCGGGTAAAATGCGCATATAATTATTCCGCATCATCATGAACTTTTTCATAAGTACAATTTAAGATAAGTCTTTTACGATTAAGGAACAATATTTCCACATAACCCCGTTTGATTTTTTTTTATAATACGCATACAATACGTGTGTGTAAAAAATGCGTTGCTTATGAGTCCATTTTCAACAACAAAAAAAAAATGAATGTACCTCAACGAGCTACATAACTTATCGTTTTGCTTACGATTAAAGTGGATTGCAATGCGTTATAAATAGAAACAATAGTTTCTAGGGGATACGATATAGGCAAGTCTGCCCTTTAAGATCAGTCTTCGGAGTCAATTGTCATGCATACAAACAACTCCGTGAATCTTTGATAAGTTTATATATATATATATATATATATATATATATATATATATATATTTATTTATATTTATAGATAAGTATGTAGAAAACCATGGAGACAAAAATCTCTGCTATTGTCCGTAAAACAACGTTTATTTCGTCGGTCCACCATGACAATTTTGCAATGCATCAATTTTTATCAATCCGATTAAAAAAGATATGCGCAGCATTGTTCTAATACTCAATTTTTCGTACAATTTTTCCAATTTCCGTGTTATTCCGTGTACCTAACAAACGGGCACAGAACAAAATATTTCTTGGCAACGTTGTAAAAGTCCGTGTGCAGAGTTTTGGTGTTTTAGAGCCCCACGCTCTCTAAAAGGATCCTCTACCCGCTTCAAACCCATTATTGCACTTGGCCAGAGAGATGACGAAAAGAGGTCTGGAGCTTTTTTCCGCCTTTCTCTCTCTCTCTATCTCTCTCTCTCTCTCTCTCTCTCTCTCTCTGTCCCTCTCTTTCGTCGGGACTGTTTTCATTCTTTTTAAACGAGAGAGGTAGAGAGAAATAAGGAGAGTGGCCAGGGCGATCGGTGTAGACTCTTAAACACCCCGATTAGCCGGCTGTCACGAGCAGTCCACCCTCGCACCACCTCATTCTTTTCTTTAATTTGTTTTTTTCTCTCCCCTTTTTCCTACTCTCCAAACCACCTCTCCCCTGTCCCTCTGACGCTTACGTAGGTACCATGCACCCCTATCGTCAATGGCTTCCTCATCTTTTCCTTCCTGGTCCCACCGTCTCTTGCAAGTTTTTTTGCTCTTTATAGAGTCCTCAAGAGGTAATTAGGGTGGCATCCTTACAGCCCTAAACGCGGAAAGAAACACCATCCACCAGGCAAGACTACAATTCTTCGTGCCTTCATCGCCCCTTACCATCGAAAATGAAAAAGCTCCTTCGCGTTTTAACTAGATTTAGGGGTGCGCCAACCGATTCCCCCTGACTTTTCATAAAGTGCGGAAAATTATCAACCCCTCCCATATCCTAACTCCTACACACTCGACTGAACACTCGTTACTCGTAACGCGGTCACCCGTTACTTATTGTTCGAGGTTTTTACTTTCGTCATTCAGTCGCAACGTACGCAATTCCCCGGATACGAATTATGTTTTGCTTAATTTCTCTACCCCTCCTCCTTTGTCGCAGTCAATTATCATAAATATATCTTATATAATAATATGCTTAAAAACGTATATAAAAATGTGCTATAATATTATGTATAACATAAAATATAATATAATACAACAGAAAGAACTTTTTTCTTTGATAGAAAATGCTTTTCCTCCCGAGAACGAAGCAGCCTTCTGTAGAAGTAAATTCCAAAATGGTCATACCGAACTTATGCACCCTCCGCCCCACCCCTTTTCGCCGGGACTGCAGTCGTTAGTGAGCACACGAGCGGAATTTCTTACACACGCAACATGAAATGTCCTTTCCCTCCGCCAAGGCGGCTTTCGAATGATAATCGTAATGTTTTCTCAACATTTTTCATGTTTATCCATGTCCGCGTATGCGAACACCCGTGTGACCTGGAAAATAATACATGTTTCTCGTACAATATATAGGCAAGCAGCGTGTCCATGCATAATTCAAATAGTAGCATAGCAGCCTCGGGGCATCTGTGGGCATGAACCTTCCATGGCTAATCTAGGGATACACTCACATGCAAAAGTGTACATAAATATATTTACAAAAAGGTAATTTTAAAGACATTCGACTGGAAGGACCACTCTCGTATTAGCCTGTTGTCCACATACCCTCCATTATTAAAAATCCTATGTCTCGAAAATCATCTTTAAATAAATGTAAGCATTATACTGTTTCAAAATAAATCGATGATTTCTTTTAGTTTGACACAATCTTAAACTATACTTGGACATAAAAAAATAATCCTCGCGAAAGGGAGAGCCGGTTCTTCAAGATTTAAAGGTGCCTCATCGGACTTTTGTCTTAGTTATTTTGTTAATACGTAAATAACGCATTTGCATGAATAAAACATACATTTTTGTTTTATTCATGCAATAAAACATATTCATCATCTTGTTCTAAAATGATGAATATATTCTAAACTTATTTAGAAATATTGCATATACTTAAAACAAAATGGTCTTGGTTACCGCAGCAACAATTATCGGTCGATATTTCCGTCGATAAATGCAACCAAAAATAAACAATACTAGAATCCCCGTAAAAATGAATTTTTTTTATTATCGTAAATAATCTTCAATGAATACATTCTGTGATATGCTGTTACGATCATCATTTTCGGCTACAAAAAACTTGACTTATTGCAATTGGGTTTATTTTTGCTATGGTCTTGAACTATTTGAAACAAATATTGCTTTTGTTCCTCATTTTAATTAATAAATTATTATATTCCTCGACAAAGGCTACTCCACGTTCAGCTGAATCATGTATTACTTTCATTCGTAAGACAGCCCTTAAGGACGTTTGAAAGCTTTCACTAGATTCCCATTGTTCGAGGGGCTCATCCAGAATATCATGGGGAAATTGATATTATTGAAATAAGCGTCTCGACTTTTGAGTGATGAAATTACTGATGTCAATTTTGAGGCAGTGTTTGACACGGGCTATCACTCAAGGAAATACGCTTTTGATTTTTCGATGTACTCTCACGTGTTCTGAAGGCTACTAACATCTTTCGTTTCACGTCTATAGGAACCATTGAATTGAAAAAAGCCAATGCTGCCAGCACTACATTCAGATACTATAGATGCCCCTTGATTTTTTTTTTGAGAGCTACTGCCATCAAAATTATTCAGTTTGCAACTTGATTAAATATTGCATCAATTGCAAATCGTGGTTAGGAGCTTTAATCCCATCAGGTGCAGAAAACCATATTTTCGGGTAGAAATTAACGATGAAAATGCATATGTGATGCAAACTTTCAACATCAGGAGAGTTCTTCGACTTAAAAAAAAATTGATCTCGGAAATGAAATATTTTCAAGCAATAAATGGCCGGCAAAAAATCCCTGATGTATGGGCTTCGAAAAATACGTTTTCATGAATAAATATTTGTTTCTAAACATCGGATGGTAATAATAGAATTATGTTTTAAATGAAGATCATCCAAAAAATCATTTTTACGGGGATTCTCGTTTTTTTTTGCATTTATCGACGTATATACCGACCGATAATTGTTGCTGCGATAACCAAGACCGTTTTTTAATAGTATATTCGGTATTTATACACAATTTTAGAATATATTCGTCATTTTAGAATGAGAAAAATGTACTTTCCATTCATGCAAATTCGTTATTTACGCATTAACGAAATAAAAAAGACAAAAGTTCGATGAGGCACACTTAAATCTTGAAGGACCGCCCCACCCCCCTTTTCGCGAGGATAATTTTTTTATGTCCAAGTATATTTGAAGATTGTGTAAAGCTAAAAAAAATTATCGATTTATTTTGAAACAGTCTAGTAAGCATATTAATATAACTATAATTTCAGGTACCATCCTGTAGTCGAAATCAACAATTCATTCAAGAAAACTGTGTAGGACCATCCTCAAAGCTGTTACGCTAAGGACCAACATGTAATGACGGGTTCAAAAGATTGTTTATGTACATATACAGGGTGAGGCACTAACTGTTGCCACCTTGAATATTTCTGTAATTATCGACGTCACAAAAAAGTTTTGACAAAAAAGTTGTACCGTACGAAAGGGGTTATCAAATGCGACCATTTTTTTTACCTCAGTGGAGGCGCTGTCGCACAGTAAAGTCATGTACCTCCGCTTTTAAAAATGGGACGGTACATTTTTTTCAACTATCTTGTAGAGCATCGAAAACTGCATAAAAAAATTTAGGGGTCAAAGTCGTTCAAGGTCATTTAAGATCAAAAAGTGACATGAACTTTATTTTTATGTGAAATTACCTTTATTCACAGTAGATGTTCAAAGTGATTGCCATTGGAATCAATGCATTATTGCAATCTCCTCATCACGGATTGTGTAGAATTTCTTATCACTTCGGCACTTATCGAATCACAGGCTCGAAGTTGGACGTTCTTTATAAACAAGATCTTTCAAGTATCCCCACAAGAAAAAGTCGAGTGGCGTCAAGTCTAGCGAGCGAGCGAGCCACGATACTGCTCCTCCGGGTCCAATCCAACGATTTGGAAATTGTTTTTGCAATTCGTCTCTAGCTATCAGCGAAAAATGTGCCGGGCATCCATTGTGTTGATACCACATTCTGTTTCTTGTTTCTAAAGGTATTTCTTCCAATAATGGACCTAATGTTTCTTGAAGGAATGTGGTGCACATTCATTAAGATTCCCTTCGATGAAATAAGGGCCTATGATTCTACCCCCAATAATCTCACACCATATATTAACCGACCACGGTCTTTGGTGTGCAACTTGCCGCAGCCAATGTGGATTTTCAGTTGACCACAAATGCATGTTAATGCAAGTTAATATTTCCATGATTCGTAAATGTTGCCTTATCAGTAAATAAAATCCAATTAATAAATGTGTTATCTCTCTGAATCTGGCGTTGAGCCCATCGGCAGGATTCAGTGCTAGTCGTGAAATCCGTACCAGTTAATTCCTGGTGGAAACTGATGTGGCAAGGATGATATTTATGAGGATGTCGAACAGGTAGAACACTTCTTTGGCTTACGCCAGATTGCCTCGCAATTTGACGAGAACTCGCACAAGGGTCTCGATGAACTGCGGCTAGAACACGAATTTCCGTTTCTTCGTTAGTAACTCACTTTTGTCGGTTACTTTCCCGACGGGTTAAGGATCCAGTTGTCGTCACTTTAGTGTACAAAATTTGAAATGTACGGCGTGTAGGATGAGAACGTTCAGGAAACCTTTCAGCGTATAAGTCTCCAGCTCTCACTGCATTTTTCTGACATTCTCCGTAAATTAGAAGCATATCAGTTAGCTCTTTAAATGAATACATCATTTACATTCGCTTGATTCATTAATACTAGTCACACCATTCTTACTATCGTTATCTTGGGTTTGTTTGGGCGAAACATTGTACAATGTTCCGTGTACATTGTAGATTTGGTGCCGTTGTTTAAATACAAGACAATGGCAAGACTTCGGCGATAAATGCCGAAGTGATAAGAAATTCGTGATGAGGAGATTGCAATACTGCATTGGTTCCAATGGCAAGACAAAAGTGGAGGTGACCTTTACTGTGCGACAGCGCCCCCACTGAGATAAAAAATGGTCGCATTTGATGACCCTTTACGGTACAACTTTTGTTTCAAATATTTTTTTGTGACGTCGATAATTACAGAGATATTCAAGGTGGCAACAGTTAGTGCCTCACCCTGTATATACCGGGGGTCCCATTTTAATCTACACCTGATTTGTCTCGAAAAAGTACTGCTTCGATCGAGAATTGAGTATAATAAAACTTTTAGGGTACCAAGGGGTTAAAAATAAAAAAAATGTCGGTCCAAAATTCAGAATGGCGACGTTAAGATGGCCGACATGTTTTTTTTAAAATGTGATCGGAATTTTTCGTCCTCCCAAACATTAGAAGGCTAAAATTAACAATTTTTGTAGGAAAAGTTTTTTGATAACTTTCATAATCCCGGGAAAAAAAGATCATATCTGAACATATCTGAATCATATCTGTAGAATCAGATATGATCAGACAAGAGATTTGGTCATATCTGTTCATATAGTGTCATGACAGATCATGTATGCTTATATCTGAGCATATCTGTAGAATCAGATATGATCAGACAAGAGATTTGGTCATATCTGTTCATATAGTGTCATGACAGATCATGTATGCTTATATCTGAGCATATCTGTAGAATCAGATATGATCAGACAAGAGAATTGGCTATATCTGTTCATATAGTGTCATGACAGATCATGTATGCTTATATCTGAGCATGTATGATCATCCCGAGAAAAAATTATCAGACCAAATCACATCTGATTATATCTGGATTATATATGATCCAGATATGATTGATCATATCTGGATCTTGTCTAATCATGCATAAGAAAAATGGCCATATCAGAGCATACATGATTAGATTTGACGATATCAGAGCATGTATGATTAGATTTGACGATATCAGACCACCCGGGAAAAAAAGTTCATGCCTGAGTGGATATGTTCATATATGTATCAGATATCGTCATATATGTTTCAGATATCGTCATATATGATTCAGATATTGTCATATATGTATTAGATATATTTATATCTGACATTTCACAGTATCATATATGATTAGGTCTGATCATATTCCACATCACATATGCTTAAAGAAGATCATATCTGATCACATATCCCGGGGAAAATGGTCATATCTGAGCAGATATGCTCATGTAGGTATTTATCTGCAACATAAATGAATCTGATCTGATCATGCATGGTCAAAGATGAACATACATGTATTTTTATGCGCTCCGGGGTAGCTCTATATCTGGTCAGATATGATCGCGCATAAGTAAATATGTGCAGATATGAATTTATAGCTGAACATGTCTGCCCATATGTGGTCATGTCTAACCAGATATAGTACAATTCACGACTACATTCGAGCTCACACATAAATAGACTTGAATATGTGCGCGCATGCATGAACATATCCAACCAGGTATGGATGAATACGTTCAAATATGAATCAATTAATGAAATATGAATCAATTGATGAAATATGAATCAATTGATTCATATTTGATTAGATCTGATCACACGTGGGCAAGCATGTTCAGCGATGATCATATAGATCCAATTGGATGAATTCGAGTATAATTCCATATCTGGGCAGATACAATCGTACATGGGCAAATATTTTCAGACCTGATCATGCACGAGTTGGGTTCGGTTGCGTATTCATCCATAACTGGTTGGATATGTTCATGCATGCGCGCACATATTCAAGTCTATTCATGTGTGAGCTCGAATGTAGTCGTGAATTGTACTATATCTGGTTAGACATGACCACATATGGGCAGACATGTTCAGCTACAAATTCATATCTGCACATATTTACTTATGCGCGATCATATTTTACCAGATATAGAGCTACCCCTGAGCGCATAAAAATACATGTATGTTCATCTTTGACCATGTATGATCAGATCAGATTCATTTATGTTGCAGATAAACACCTACATGAGCATATATGACTCAGATATGACCATTTTCCCCGGGATATGTGATCAGATATGATCTTCTTTAAGCACATGTGATGTGGAATATGATCAGACCTAATCATATATGATACTGTAAAATGTCAGATATAAATATATCTGATACATATATGACAATATCTGAATCCTATATGACGATATCTGAAACATATATGACAATATCTGAAACATATATGAACATATCCACTCAGGCATGAACTTTTTTTCCCGGGATGTTTAGGTTAGAATGCCATTTTTAACTATTTTAGCGCTATCCGGAATGTACCACGAGGAGGAAAAGTCGTCAACATTCCTAGTGTAAGTGTACATGTGTGTATGGGTGCCAGTTTATTTGGGTTTGTTTGATAACGGAAGTGACGAGCCGCAGAGAACTAATTGGTATTGGGGTTTGTTTGGGTGATCGAACAAGCCTAACCGACCGCAAACATATTCTAACCTCAAAATTATGAACTTTATAAAAAAACTTTTCCTACAAATGTTGTCAGTATTAGCCTGATAAATGTTTTGGTGGAAAAAATCCATGGACCCTTTTTTTTAAACATCCGGGCCATCTTGACGTCACCATATTTAATTTTAAACAAAAATGATTTTTTTAAACATTCCCCTCTGTTTTCAATGATACATTATATATTGTAAGTTATAGAACCCTAAATGTATCATTATACTCAATATTTTATCGAAGCGGCAATTTGAGAGATAAATGAGCTGTAAGATTATAATGGGACACACGGTATAGGTAAGTATATGTTACACAAATGTTTAAATGGTATATAGTAGAACGTCGAGAAGACTGAGTGGAGAACTGCAAGAGAGAAATACGCGGAAACTCTTTTCCTTTCCGACTGGTCGACTCGTTGTAAATACGTAATCAGACAATGCATATATATCGCAAACGGTTCACCATATGCACGTGTATACGCGTACATAAACGTAAAGCGTCGGAGTGCAAACTGTAAACCAGCTTGTCGTGCACGATCTAACCCAAGTCTTCTCTAACGTCTGTTCTACAAGACCTTCCCTTGTACCTACAAAACTGTCAATAAAAAGCCGCTCCTCTCTCTGTTTTTTATATATTACTATTCTTATATTGTTTGATTTCTCCAAAGCGTTTGACACCGTTCCTCATTCTCTTTTAATTTCCAAATTACGTAGGTTAGGTTTTGCAGACAAAGTGTTGCATTGGTTAACGGCATATTTATCTAACCGGTTTCAGGCAATTCGCGATGACCTGGGCCATCACTCAATGTGGCTGCCGACCTTCTCAGGTGTGCCTCAGGGCTCTGTTTTGGGTCCACTTTTATTCTCGCTATATATAAACGATATTGCCTTGAATCTCAAGCACTCTCAACACTTAGTATTTGCCGATGACACGCAGATATATCTTAGCTGTCTGCCGTCGGATCTCCACCATGGTATCCTGAGAATTTCTGAGGATGTTGAGGCCATATTTAACTTTTCTTTAGCTAATGGGCTTAAACTCAACCTCGCTAAGTCCAAGGTAATCATACTCGGTAGTAGCCGCTACATTAATGAAATCGATTATAAAACTCTACCCCCGGTTAAGGTGCAAAATACGTTGCTACCATATGTATTAAAGGTTAGAAATCTGGGTGTTATTTTGGAGGCTAACTTATCATGGCGTGCTCATGTTCTGTCCATATCCTCCAAGGTGAATTTTTCCCTACATAAATTAAAATTTCGTAGGCTTGCTCTATCTCGTAATTTGCGTGCCATGCTTATCGTCTCGCTCATTTTCCCCCTGTTCGATTATTGCTATCTAGTCTTAACGGACATCACGATGGAATTAAATAAGGTACTTGACAGATTACTTAATAACTGTATCAGATTCGTCTTTGACCTTCGTCGTGACGAGCATGTGACACCTTACAGAAGGAGACTCGGTTGGCTCACGATCTGTTCGAGGAGGAAATATTTCCTGGGTATATCGGTCTTTAAAATTTATTACGGTGAGGCTCCGGATTATCTTTGCGAACTATTCGAGCGACCCGTGAATCCTCCATCAACTGCACGTGTTTTGCGCAGCTCGCTGGTTAAAACTGACTTCGTTATTCCTTTTTGTCGCACTGCTACGTATAAGAATTCATTTTATGTTGCGGCGGTCTACTTCTGGAATTCGTTACCGGTCACAGTAACTTCTGCAACCTCCCTACCTATCTTTAAGGAGAGACATTTTGCTCATTTGTTTGAGTGCGACAGATATAATTTATTGCACGGAGAAGGCCTCATCGGCACTGTCTTC
>OZ023312.1:53973547-54032157 GCA_964007375.1 Ophion obscuratus
TCTCTCTCTCTCTCTCTCTCTCTCTCTCTCTCTCTCTCTCTCTCTCTCTCTCTCTCTCTCTCTCTCTCTCTCTCTCTCTCTCTCTCTCTCTCTCTCTCTCTCTCTCTCTCTCTCTCTCTCTCTCTCTCTCTCTCTCTCTCTCTCTCTCTCTCTCTCTCTCTCTCTCTGTGGTCGGTTTCGTACCCCACATTAAAAAAAAAAGAAACAGACTTTATTGATATATTATAGTTGTATATCTATATAAGCAAAGTATATCAGTAATGTGTGTTTCTTTTTTTTTCACTGTGGCGTACCAAACTGATCATTTTGAAAAAATTACATAATCTAATAAGGTGCCCAAAGATTATATGAAAAAATGTTCGCTATTGTACCCCAAGTGGATTATAGTAAAAAAAAATAAAACAAGGAACATTATTTTTTTCAAACCTTAATCTTTTGCAACATGTTCTATAATTTTATTTCGTAACACGTATGATCCGAACAAGTACCAAAAAAATCAAATCGATCCACTGTACCATTTCCGGAATTATTTATTTATATTTAAAAAAAAATCATTTTTCTAAAACCATTGCGTCGACGGGCATATAATCTTCAGAATTGTTTTTTTTTTTATACCTCAGAATATACTCCAAATTTCGCTGGAAAATATGCGGGGCCAATTTATCCCTACTTACCCGGCTATGTCCTTTAAACAAAGTAATTTTGCGTGAAAAATATTTGTTCTTTATAAAAAGACACAAGGTAATAACATCAACAATATAAAATATTAATGTTTAGAACGCAAATTTTTTTCTTCACGTTAAAAGTGTTTAACTTTAGGAACACAATAATTAACTTTTTTCTCGAAATATTGAACAATGCTGTTCTGCGGTGTTGAATAATGTCTTCTTATTATAGGGGATAAATATTTTTAACCGAGAGTTATTCTGTCGTTACTGAACGTCTTTAGCAAAACTGAATACTAAAGACAATTCAAACTTTTTCACGCATTCCCTAACTAGTTTACTATCTGATCATATTTTTTTTTTCAGAATTCATAATCACCATAGAATGGTACGCCGAATTAAGTGACCTGACTTTCGGCCAATGCAGACCCTGCAGGGTTAAAAGTTGCTATTCAAAAATCCATTATCTCCCAATCTAAATGGTCAACTGTTCTGAAATTTAACTCAAACTTGCATAATAATATGAACAATGTGTGGTTAAAATTTGAACAAAATCGATGGAAATCAAGAGCGCACGCTCGTTTTACCATAAGGGCTTACAGCACTGTAAGCGTCCAAAATTGACTGATATCACGCGATTTTTTTTGCAGAAGGACAAATAAGCGAATATTAATATTCAAGGATGTTATTAGTCATATCTTTAAGTGAACAAAATGAAATCTATATTAAAAAATTATGCCGAAAGGTGACGCTGGAGCCATTCTGGCGAGGCATGTTGAATTTGAGACGCTCTGCGGCACGCAGTATAGCTGACGCAAATTTGATTTTACAATATAATAAAAAAAATTCTATGAATTTACACGAGTATAGCTAGAGAAATACGTAGAGAATTGTGACAATGTTGTTTTTTGTGTAATTAGCAAGCATTAAACCAAAAACTTAATTTTCGACAGAAAAAAATGACAATCATTTGGTAATAACTAATGTTATAACTAACTCATAGAAAATCCCGTACTTATTTCTCTTCGGAATGTTATTTTAAACATGTACCCAAAATTGGGAGAGAAAATGATGAAAATTGTTGAAGTTATGTTGCGTGCCGTTTTGAAAAATTGTGTTTTGAGAAAAACCGTCGATGTCTCGCACACGGGCCAACCACTGTTACCGCAGACCCGTACTGGCCTGCGGACCTTGTTTTACAGGTACCAAACTTTTTTCCCCTTATTATAGATGGTTCAAAGCATCTTTTAAATCACAGAAAATAAAAACAATCTTTTTTTAAATTCCACAGTGTGACCGCTTAGATCGGAGTACACGGTGACGATTGTTGGTCTCGTCTCTTTGAACGAGGCGCGACCAACAATCTTGAAAAATGGTTGGAGGATTATTGTAAGCAAAGGTTGCCGAAATATAAATAAGGACTTCACAAATTTTAATTTTTATTGCGTTCCAACGTTGCAAACTTCAACCTCATACCCTCTCCGCGGAACGCAGTAGAACTATCGTAAATTTAATCGTGAAACTAAGAGTAAAATATTTTCGTTTATTACGTTCGTTTTAGCAGTCAAATCAGGAGAAACTTCTAAATAATTGAAGAAAAGAGACGAGGTAAAAAAAGGTCGTGGTTTGAACCATACTTTTTATATACGACTCCAAAAATTACAAGAACAAAATTTCTTCATTTTTAGCGTTTTTTAAGCGCTGTGTCTATGTGAAAAATTGTCGCATCGAGATGAAAAAAGCCTTTTGAAGCTTCAAGATGATAGTTTCGAGATCTTTTGGCAAAAAAATTGTGATTTACGGATATCGCGCAATCATAAGAAATACCGGCAGAAAAATTCCAAATTTGTTTTTATTTTTCAGGGTTCATCGGACTAAGGAATTTTGTTTCAGTTAGCTCAATGTATAGGTTAGTTAGCTTGTTTATTCAGCTTTAATTTGCTTTTTATCTCTCTACGTCAATTTTTCTGCTGAGATATCCGACTTCCTGTTGAGATATCCGAATTAGAGGGCAGCTTTGAAAAGTCGAATAAATTTTCTGCCAGCCCTTCCCGTTGACTTTTGTAATTTTTTTCTTCACCCTTAACAGTTATTTGGTGAAGGACAAAAAAGTACTTTTTGTGGATTTTCAATAAATCTATCACTACGTTACTAATATTCATGCACATACTAATGTTGCCGCGTTTTTTTTCAGCTCGATTTACTCCCAGTACCCCTGTTAGTCTGCAAATTGATTCATCGAACCGTTTCCTATCAACAGTTAACCGAAGTTCGACAAAACAATTAAAGGAACAAGTGTATTATTCCTAAACATCTTGTAATCATAATCAAAATAAAAATACTAATTTTATTCGACTTTTTTCACAACTTGGCACTAGTTGCTTGTTAAATATAAGAAAAGAAGTCGAGAGATTAACATTTTTTTCAATTTCTAAAATATTTCAGGAAACAATACTGACTCATTTTTTGCACGATTCGGCCTTTGCGCACTTTAATTTCACTCATCTTTAATTGCATCAATTAAAGTTGATACTCTCAAGCTGTATTTAATAGTCGATCTGAGAACATTTGTGCAATTAATTCTCAATATTTTCTACGAAGGTTATTGGGGTTATGGAAAACAGTCTTTTTTTCAAAACTAGGCATGATCAAAAATCGAAAAAAAAATGAGAGTTTACAAAAACATAAGATTCATTTTTTTTATCCTACTTTTCATCATTTTTTTCCTACCAAACAAGAGATCATTTTTAAAAAAAGTGTTTTTTGTATCCCTGATAACCTTCGCAGAAAATATCTACAGTTAATGGCATACAAGTTCTCAGATCGACTAGTGAATACTGCTTGGGGGGATTAACTTTTAATCAATGCAATTAAAGATGAGTGAAATTATGGTGCGCAAAAGCCGAAGCGTGGCAACAACGAGTCACCATTATTTTCTGAAAAATGTTACAAATTTAAACAGATAACAATTTTCTTTATAATTTCTCAATTTTTTTTCTTACATTTAACATGCAACTACTGCAAAGTTATAAAAATAGTCGAAGAAGATGGGTGTTTTCATTTTGATCAAGATTACACGATGTTTAGGAACACCTGTTCCTTTAATTCTTTTGTAAAACTTGGATCGATCGGTTCGGAAAATCGGGTCGATGTATCAATTTGAAAATTTACACGTCTATTGGGGGTACATTAAGCTGAAAAGTAAACGTGACGACATTAGTATTTCTTCCAATATTTGTAATGGACTAGTAAATTTACTGAAAAACCATATGATGTCATTTTTTGTCCTATTTTTCAAAATACTGTTAATGGTGAAAACATGATTTTTTTCTCAAAGATCAACGAAAGGGTCTTGTACGAAATTGATTCAACTTTTTAAAGCTGCGCAATAATTTCCTGTGCGATCATTGGTTGCTGTGATATCATTGATCAAACACGAAAGGGACATGTTTTATTATAAGTCGGATATGTCAGCAAAAAGTTGACATAGAGAGACCACAAAAAAACCAAATTGGAACTGAATAAACAAGCTAACGGACCTATGCATTGATTTAACTGTGAAAAATCCCTTGAAAAAATAAAATTGGAAAAATAATGTTCTCGCTCTCTCTTATAATTGCGCGATAACCATACCGCACAAAATTATTTTGCCAAAAGATCTCAAACTAGAAACATGAAGCTTAATAATGTTTTTCTTTTTCATCTTGATACGACTATTTTTAACATTGACACAGCTTTTCAAAAACACTTTAAAAAATGAAGAAATTTTCTGTTTCTTTAATTTTGTGGGGTTGGGTATAAAAAGTGATATATTTTTTACAATTTTCAGTCAATCGAAAAAAAGCGCTCGTCTTTGACTGTTAAAGCAATCTAAGAAACTACAGTTAAAATTTCAAGTCGATTGGTCGAACATTGTTTGAGTTTTGCTCTGTCCCGATATCGAAAACATGGTTTTGAAAAAAAACCTGTTTGAAGTCAACAGTTTCAAAGACGCTACAGCTGAACAAGTTTTTTTTCCCGTAATCTAATGCCACCTGTTGGTCGACAATAAAACTATTTTTAGTCGGTGACTTGGTCCCACAATAAGCTTACAAGAAGTGAGAACTGCGCCTACTGGCATGAGACATGGCCAAAGACGGTTTTCAGCGGCGGAGACTTCCTTAAAAAATAGCTCGAAAACCACTTTATAATGGTTTTTTTTCAGCTACAAAGGAATATGCATCATATTTTTGAAGGTCCCAAGGAGTTCTTAAAAGTATTTCAAACAAAACGATTTTTGTAAAATTTTACACCGATGACTTCTAAACAATTCGCGATAGTAAAATTTTACCGCTCTTCTGTAGAGCGAGACTTCTCCGATCGTCATTGCTAGAAAATTCGATCCTTGGAGAAACCTGCCGAAGATGAATTCCGGCAGAGAGAAAAAATGCTAAACGTATTTTTTTTTGCAGTAACAATAAACTTTTACCACTCTTTCGCAGAGTGAGACCCGGTCGATTTCGTTCGCTCGCGAATTTGGTCGGCTTCAGACCACCTGCCGAAGATAAGCCATGGCAGAAAAAAAATGCCGATCGCAATTGTTTAAACGAAGAACATTGTAAAATTTTACAACTCTTTTATAGAGTGAGTCTCGAGCGATCTCGGTCGTGACTCGAGATTTTAGCAGAGATCGAATTCGTCGATGATGAGCGACATCGAGATGCCAAATAGTCTTCGAGCTTATTTGTTTAAATTAATTAAAAAAGAGTGGAGAAATGCTAGCACCCTTCCACCATACGAGTCTCTAGCAAACCCTGTTTGCTAGAAAGTTCAACCATAAAGAAATTTCCACCGATGACCGCCGTCAACAAAAATATCGATTCGAGGGCAATGCGCGATCGCAAAATTTCACCGCTCTTTCGCAGAGCGAGGCTAGCGATCTTGATTGTTTGAGAAGCTGACCGGCAAAAATGCTGCCAAATATGAACCCTGGCAGAGATAAAATGCTGAACCTATTTGTTTAATTAATGAGCATTGCAAAATTTTACCACTCTTTTGTAGTGTGTTTTGAGTAATTTCGGTCGCTCGAAATTTTGGCAGGGATTGAAATTGTTAACGATGAATTAAAAAAGTATGGGGGAATGCCTGAGTCTTTTGGTTGTGGCCGTCGTCGAAAAAAAATAGATTTAATGGCTGCATATACAATGTAAAATGCAACAAAGTTTCACCGCTCTCCTGCCGAGCGAGCGCATGCTTCCAATACAAGCGTAGCATGGTTGCTACGCATAGTTGTGTGAATTGTGTTACGCGCACATAGATGTAAGGTGCTTGTATAGGCCTCCGAAGTAACTTTTGTGGCGCACCCTTGAGGCGAGTTTTGGCAAAACTTGGATTGGTTTTCGTCTGCTAGTGCAGTATGCCGGTCGCCATTTAAATCAGGTGTCCAATCGATGATGCTTGCTCAAGCCTAGCTCTTTCGTGTTTGTGCCGGTTTGACTTAACTGCCATGCGCCAATCCAAGTTTTGCCACCGGCAGCCGTTACGGGGCGCCATCACGAAAGTTACTTCGGAGGCCTATACGACCGAACGGCGTGCGAGAACGGATTCGTTCTTTCTGCAACGCGGGCAGCGTAGCGAATACACACACACACACACACACACACACACACACACACACACACACACACACACACACACACACACACACACACACACACACACATACACATACACATGGCCTTAAGACGGAATGACACCTTATCGCGGTCGGTATGGTAGAACAATTATAGATTCCCAAAAATCTCTGAAACGGCTCTTCAGGTCCCATAGAAACTTTGCCAAACGACGTCAGATAGACGAATAGCTGTCTGCCTTTCAAGTTTTCTGAATTTGAGAAAAAAAACTGAATTGGCTTATGATAAGTCAATCAACATTTTTTTCTCAAATTCAGAAAAATTGAGGGGCTGACAGCTATTCGTCTATCTATTTGACGTCGTTTGGCAAAGTTTCGACGGGATCTGAAGAGCCGTTTTAGAGATTTTTGGGAATCTTTAATTGTTCTACCATACCGACCGCGATGAGGTGTCATTCCCTCTTGAGGCCATGTGCCGCACGCCAGAAAATTTCGACGCGGCCTCTCGTTACGCCGGTAGCGCAGATCTCGTAGTTTTTAGCTACGAGTCGTCGCTACCAACGGATAGGGCAGCGATCGCGAATTCGGTCTCGATGCTTCGCACTGGAACGAGAGTCGAAGCCAAATAGACGACGATCGCTGTGTGCGCGCGCGCGCGCGTGTGTGTGTATGTGTGTGTGGGTTTGCTACGCCGCCCGCGTTGCAGAAAGAACGAATCCGTTCTCGCACGCCGTTCGGTCGTACACAAGCACCTTACATCTAGCTGCGTGTCACGCAATTCACACAACAATGCGTAGTGACCACGCTACGATTGTATTGGAAGCATGCGCTCGCTCGGCAGGAAAGCGGTCAAACATTGTTGCATTTTACATGCTATATGCAGTCATTAAATCGATATTTTTTCGACGACGCCACAATCAAAAGACTCAGGCATTTCCCCATACTTTTTTAATTCATCGTTAACGATTTCGATCCCTGCCAAAATTTCGAGCGACCGAAATTGCTCAAAACACACTCTACAAAAGAGTGGTAAAATTTTGCAATGCTCATTATTAAAACAAATGCGTTCAGCATTTTATCTCTGCCAGGGTTCATATTTGGCAGCATTTTTGCCGGTCAGCTTCTCGAACAATCAAGATCGCTAGCCTCGCTCTGCGAAAGAGCGGTGAAAGCTTGCGATCGCGCATTGTTTAAACAAATGCCCTCGAATCGATATTTTTGTTGACGGCGGTAATCGGTGGAAATTTTTTATGGTTGAACTTCCTAGCAAACAGGGTTTGCTAGAGACTCGTATGGTGGAAGGGTGCTAGCATTTCTCCACTCTTTTTTAATTAATTTAAACAAATAAGCTCGAAGACTACTTGGCATCTCGATGTCGTTCATCATCGACGAATTCGATCTCTGCTAAAATCTCGAGTCACGACCGAGATCGCTCGAGACTCACTCTACAAAAGAGTTGTAAAATTTTACAATGTTCTTTATTTAAACAATTGCGATCGGCATTTTTTTTCTGCCATGGCTTATCTTCGGCAGGTTGTCTGCGGCCGACCAAATTCGCGAGCGAACGAAATCAACCGGGTCTCATTCTGCGAAAGAGTGGTAAAATTTTATTGTTTCTGCAAAAAATAATATGTTTAGCATTTTTTCTCTCTGCCGGAATTCATCTTCGAATTTTCTAGCAATGACGATCGGAGAAGTCTCGCTCTACAGAAGAGCGGTAAAATTTTACTATCGCGAATCGGTTAAAGGTCATGGATGTAAAATTTTCGAAAAATCGTTTTGTTGGAAGCATTGTTAAAAATTTTTTGGAAACTTAAAAAAATTTACAATGCTCTTTGTTTAAACAATTGCGATCGGCATTTTTTTTCTGCCATGGCTTATCTTCGGCAGGTTGTCTGCGGCCGACCAAATTCGCGAGCGAACGAAATCAACCGGGTCTCATTCTGCGAAAGAGTGGTAAAATTTTATTGTTTCTGCAAAAAATGATATGTTTAGCATTTTTTCTCTCTGCCGGAATTCATCTTCGAATTTTCTAGCAATGACGATCGGAGAAGTCTCGCTCTACAGAAGAGCGGTAAAATTTTACTATCGCGAATCGGTTAAAGGTCATGGATGTAAAATTTTCGAAAAATCGTTTTGTTGGAAGCATTGTTAAAAATTTTTTGGAAACTTAAAAAAATTTACAATGCTCTTTGTTTAAACAATTGCGATCGGCGTTTTTTTCTCTGCCATGGCTTATCTTCGGCAGGTTGTCTGCGGCCGACCAAATTCGCGAGCGAATGAGATCGACCGGGTCTCACTCTGCGAAAGAGTGGTAAAATTTTTTTATTACTAAATTATTACTAATTATCCTAAAAAAATTCGTTTAGCATTTTTTCTGTCTGCCGGAATTCATCTTCGGCAGGTTTCTCCAAAGATCGAATTTTCTAGCAATGACGATCGGAGAAGTCTCGTTCTACAGAAGAGCGGTAAAATTTTACTATCGCGAATTGTTTAGAGGTCATCGGTGTAAAATTTTACAAAAATCGTTTTGCTTGAAACACTTTTAAGAAATCCTTGGGACCTTAAAAAATATGATGCATATTCCTTTGTAGCTGAAAAAAACCATTATAAAGTGGTTTTCGAGCTATTTTTTAAGGAAGTCTCCGCCGCTGAAAACCGTCTTTGGCCATGTCTCATGCTCGTAGGCGCAGTTCTCACTTCTTGTAAGCCTATTGTGGGGACAAAGTCACCGACTAAAAATAGTTTTATTTTCGACCAATACGTGGCATTAGATTACGGCAAAAAAACTTGTTCAGCTGTAGCGTCTTTGAAACCGTTGACTTCAAACATGTTTTTTTCAGAACCATGTTTTCGATATCGGGACGGAGCAAAACTCAAACAATGTTCGACCAATCGACTTGAAATTTTAACTGTAGTTTCTTAGATTGCTTTAACAGTCAAGGATGAGCGCTTTGTTTGATTGACTGAAAATTGTAAAAAATATATTTTTTATACCCAACCCCAGAAAATTAAAGAAACAGAAAATTTCTTCATTTTTTAAAGTGTTTTTGAAAAGCTGTATCAATGTTAAAAATAGTCGTATCAAGATGAAAAAGAAAAACATTATTAAGCTTCAAGTTTCTAGTTTCAGATCTTTTGGCAAACTAATTTTCTGAGGTATGGTTATCGCGCAATTATAAGAGATAGCGAGACAATTATTTTTCCAATTTTATTTTTTCAAGGGATTTTTCACAGTTAAATCAATGCATAGGTCCGATAGCTTGTTTATTCAGTTCCAATTTGTTTTTTTTGTGGTCTCTCTATGTCACCTTTTTGCTGACATATCCGACTTATAATAAAACATGTTCGTTTCGTGTTTGATCAATGATGTCACAGCAACCAATGATCGCACAGGAAATTATTGGGCAGCTTTAAAAACTTGAATCAATTTCGTACAAGACCCTTTCATTGATTTTTTAGAAAAAATCATGTTTTCACCATTAACAGTAGTTTGAAAAATAGGAAAAAAAATGACATTTTATGGTTTTTCAGTAAATTTACTACTCCAATACAAATATTGGTAGAAAGACTAATGTCGCCACGTTTATTTTTTAGCTTAATGTACCCCCAATAGACGTGTAAATTTTCAAATTGATCCATCGAACCGTTTTTCCGAACCGACCAATCCAAGTTTTACAAAAGAATTAAAGGAACAAGTGTTCCTAAACATCGTCTAATCATGATCAAAATAAAAACACCAATTTTCTTCGACTATTTTTATAACTATGCAATAGTTGCTTGTTAAATTGAAGAAAAAAAAATTGAGAGATTAAAAAAAAATTGTAATCTGTTCAAATTTGTAACATTTTTCAGGAAACAATGGTGTCTCGTTGTTGCCACGCTTCGGCTTTTGCGCACCATACTTTTACTCATCTTTAATTGCATTGATTAAAAGTTGATCCCCCCCAAGCAGTATTCACTAGTCGATCTGAGAACTTGTATGCCATTAACTGTAGATATTTTCTGCGAAGGTGATCAGGGATACAAAAAACACTTTCTTCAAAAATGATCTCTTGTTTGGAAGGAAAAGCCAATCAACAATTTTTTTCAAAAACTAATCTTTTTTTGGTTAATTTTTTCTACGTTTTGGTAAAAAAAATGAATGTAATGTTTTTGTAAACTCTCATTTTTTTCTTCAATTTTTGATCATGCCTAGTTTTGAAAAAAAAGATTGTTTTCCATAACCCCAATAACCTTCGTAGAAAATATTGACAATTAATTGCACAAATATTCTCAGATCGACTATTAAGGCGATGTGCCACATGCCTCCGACCACTTCGAAATTTTGACAAAAGAATTCTCCCAAACGGAACAACCGATTGGAATGAAATTTGTTGTGTGCATGCAGGATACTTGCTCCGAGGGGATGACGCCCTCCGTTATCCAAAATTTCCAAAAAAAAAATTACAGTTTGTGGTTACCCTGCGAAAAATGGTGAATTATTAACCATTGCATCGCATTTTCGGTAATTTTCTGAGCGTCATCCTCTGGACGGTGAAAAAGCACACATTTTAAGCTTTGTTTCACCTGTTTTCATGAACAAATGGCGGAGAAAAAGCATTTTGAAATTTTTACATAAATGTAGCAAAAATGTACCAACAAAGCTCAAAATATCAGTTATCGGAGCGAGCGCTCAGTTCATCCGTATTCTCACTGGCGGCGCGCAGCTCGCTTCGTTCTGTTTGTACCGACCGCGCTCGCCTCCTTTCGGAACAATTTATTTTTTGACAGGTCGAAAGCCGGACCCATAACCTCGCACATTTGTTCGAAGTATATTTCATCATACGATGTGTGTGATAGAGTGTATTATAGAATGTAAATAGTGTGTATTCAAGTGAAGATTATTTTCGTCGCGTTTTGGTGAGTTTTTTTGCTGTGAAGAACGCATCAGGACGCCGGCACACCACCGACGACAAAAACCGACAAAGAAATAATCGACGAGAAAACCGCCGTGGCCGATTACATGAAGAAGATCGAGGAACACAGTGACAGCGAGAAGTCGAAGGAGAAAACACCGGAAGCAAGGTATGTACGTGCTATAACCTCAATTTACGTGCGTTGTAATTTGCCACGATCTTCCCTCGCATTGCTTTCTCGCTTGCCGATGTCTCAAACAGCCAACCGCTCCGGTGCAAGAAATTCAAGCTTATTGGCTCTTCGCAGAAATCCCTCGATATTCATTCGTGAAAAAATCGCAGATAGCATATTTTCCGATGATCCGTAGCCATTTCCATTACCTCTCGAAATCCTCGATTTCCTGATCATTGTGCGACCAAAATGATGCACAAAAGTTCAACACCCTTTGCCTACGAATGCAAAACTGTGACGTCTCAAACACGGTTGATTTGTGGACTTGTGGCTATTCCTCGATACCTTCACCCTGATGACCGAGAGGTCATCTCACCAATACATGACTATTGGTATGGCGTATAAAAATAAAAGACCCTCGGTATACCTGTATGGTAGTACACCGCTACACGCAAATGTACGTGTTACTAGTATGGTACTGGTATACTGTGCAATAGTAAAATATACTGGTTCCGTATCCTTACCATACTAATACTCGTACCGATAGCGTACACATATACATGCTAGGTACGGTACATGTGCTAGCATGTAGAAACCAGAACTAATGTAATGTCGGATTTACAATCTAGATGGACCATCGGATTTATGAAGGGCAGCAAGAACGCACTGCCGAGGATGAGAAACCGTGTCACTCGTCGCGGCCACAGTACAGAGTCCCAGTGTCCGTGAGGATATCACCGCTGTCTCCAATCTCTCCGAGAGCATCTCACCATGGATCGCACCACCAATCTGTACAAGGCCTTTCGCTTACGTATGTACGTTCTAGAACAAAGGGCGAGGACCATTGCATCTCAATGGTTACGGCTACCATCATCTCATACTCAGAGTCGACGGGTCCAAACCTCCAGCCCAACAGCATTGAATGGTCAACGGTTGAACGCGTTAAGGTAGAACAAGCGTGCGCTTTTGATTTTTATAGATTTTACTTAAATTTTAACCAGACATTGTTCGTATCATTATGCATGTGAAATTTCAGTATTCAGTATTCAGAATTTTCATATTCAGTGAAATTTTAGATCAGTCGACTATTTAGATTCGGAAATGATTGAATTAAAAATTGCAACATTTTACACTGTACGGTCTGCATTGAAAGGCCATAGCCGGGTAAGAAGGGAAAAATTGCCCCCGCATTTTTTCCAGCGAAATTTGGAGTATATTCTGAGGTATAAAAAAAAACAAATTTTCTGAAAATTTCATGCCCGTCAACGCAATGGTTTTAGAAAAAAGAATTTTTTTTTAAATATAAAAAAAAATATTTTTTTCCGGAAACGGTACAGTGGATCGATTTGATTTTTGTTTGGTACTTGTTCCGATCAAACGTGTTACGAAATAAAATTATAGAACATCTTGCGAAAGATTAAGATTTGAAAAAAAATAATGTTCCTTGTTTTATTATTTTTTACTATAATCCACTTGCGGTACAATAGCGAAAAAAATTTCATATAATCTTTGGGCACCTTATTAGATTATATAATTTTTTTAAAATGATCGGTTTGGTACGCCACAGTGAAAAAAAAGAAACATCCTTTATTGATATATTTTAGTTATATAGATATGTAACTAAAATATACCAATAAAGTCTGTTACTTTTTTTTTCACTCTGGCGTACCAAACCGATCATTTTGAAAAAAATATATAATTTAATAAGGTACCCAAAGATTATATGAAAAAAAAATCGTTATTGTACCCCAAGTGGATTATAATAAAAAAAATAAAACAAGGAACATTATTTTTTTTAAACCTTAATCTTTCGCAAGATATTCTATAATTTTATTTCGTAACACGTTTGATTGTAACAAGTACCAAAAAAATCGAATCGATCCACTGAAGCGTTTCCGGAATTTTTTTTATTTAAAAAAAAATTCATTTTTTCAAAACCATTGCGTAGACGGGGATGCAATTTTCAGAACAGGCCATAGCCGGGTAAGTAGGGAAAAATTGCCCCCGCATTTTCTCCAGCGAAATTAGGAGTATATTCTGAGGTATAAAAAAAAACAAATTTTCTGAAAATTTCATCCCCGTCAACGCAATGTTTTCGGATTTTTTTTTAATAAAGAATAACAAAAATTCCGGAAACGCTTCAGCGGATCGATTCGATTTTTTTTTTGGTACTTGTTACGATCAAACGCGTTACGAAATAAAATTATAGAACATCTTGCGAAAGATTAAAGTTAAAAAAAAAATAACGTTCCTTGTTTTATTTTTTTTAACTATAATCCACTTGGGGTACATAGCGAAATTTTTTTCATATAATCTTTGGGCACCTTATTAGATTATATAATTTTTTCAAAATGATCGGTTTGGTACCCCACAGTGAAAAAAAAAGAAACAGACTTTATTGATATATTTTAGTTATGATATATAACTAAAATATTAAACCCCAAAAAATAAATTTTCGAAATAGGGTCAGTTGAGTAGTCATTCAGGTAGAGGACTAGTAACTGCATTCTATTGTGGAAGGGAAAGCCCTTTAAGTGTATACCTGCGCCGCAGCGTCAGTTGGCAGTTAGTGTTCGTGAAGAGTGTACGTGTCACGCGCTGAACAGACGAAAATAACGCTGACTTCAAAAACCCATAACTTTAAAGTGACGGGTTTAATTTCAATTCTGCAACATGGTTACGACTTCTGGAGGTATGTAGAACATGTTTTTACATCGGTTGAATCTAAAGTTTATGTATAAATGATTGAAATGTAGTATAGCCTTCGGCATAAATAAAATTGAATAATTTTGAAAACTTATATTTTCAACGGTCCGAAAAGTTATATATTTTGTGACATTTTGCAAAGCTCCTAGTCTCGGCCTTTAGTTTAATGTATAAGCTTTCGAAATTTACAAGAGTTACCTGCGGAAAACGTGCGTCTTGTCCGTTATGATTTTTTTCGCATCGTGCGGTAGCCGAGCGTGCACGCGGCACTATTGAGCAGCCTCTGCGCCTCTACCTGAGAATGGGTGAAGTAGCATCATAACGGACAAGACGGCTGTTATACGCTTGAAATAAATTATTTTAATATATATGTATGTGTATATATATATATATATATAAATTTTCTGTGATTTAATTATGATATATACGTATGCATATATATATATACATATTAAAATCAACCACATAAAAATTTCTTAAATATGAATGAAATGTTATAACATTCAAATAAAATATTTGAATATATATATATTATATAGTAAGCAAAGCTTTCTTTTAACCAAATCCATGTCAATATTTTCTGTCTAATTTTTTTAAAATTATTTCAATTATTGCGGTTATTTATTTGGTAAAATAATGTACATTGTTCAAGTTTTTGTATTAATTGAAAATTTTATCTTTTCCTTTAACACCAATTTTCTACAATTTTATGTCGTTATTACAGGATCCGGTTACAAAGAATTGGTGCTGACAAGGAAAGAAGTATTTCTGATAATCAGCGAGCATTTATCCGATAAATTCGCTTCCTTGATCGAATTTATGGTAGAAAAAATTTCCAAGGACACCGGACGTACAGTTGTAGTGCCTGAGGACTCGAAACAGACTTTTTCGATACTCTTCAATCAAATGAGAACGAGGTGGCAACAAGCTCACAGAAAATCCTGTGTATTTTTCAAGAATAACGGTGAATGGCTTAGCAAGCAGGTATGTTTTGCCGCACCTACAGACACTGTAGTAACAAGCCCGGGTAATACGGGCGGCCGCCCGTCCCTTGAGTTTACAATGTCCAGTGAAAGATCTAAACGAAGGAAGACCCAAGATATTCGTACATCGTTCAACTCGGTCGAGTTAGCATACGCTACTCAGATGAGCCTTCGCTCTTCAGGACAATCCGACGCCGCAAAAGTTATTAAGGACGTAACAATGACGAGTCCTTTAAGAGCTTCCAAGTATCGTAAAGCTTACTCAGCAACGGATGAAATTACTTTATCCGAAGAGGCTGCACTTTCCGCTATGATTGAATATAAATTCTCCAAGAGTACTTACCAGGGAATGAGAAGATTAGGGAAGGAAAATAACTGTAAGCTATATCCGTCTTACGAAAAAGTGATGAAAGCAAAAAAGCGTTGTTATCCACCACGTGATGCAATCAGGATTACAGAGAGTAGTGCAGAAGTCCAACTACAGACACTATTAGATCATACAGTTGAACGTATTTTACTCGTCCAAAATGTACTCATTCAAAGATTGACTCCAGATAATGTTCGTAAAATGGACTTGATTTGCAAGTGGGGTTGCGATGGAAGTTCTGGGCAAAGTGAATATAAGCAGACGTTCAGTGATGACAGCAAATCTGATGCGCATGTATTCTTTACTTCAGTCGTGCCATTACAACCCGTGTGTTATGATCAACAATCGAAGAAAGAAATAGTTGTTTGGAAGAACCCCAGACCCTCGTCTCCACGATTTTGTAGACCGCTTAGACTACTGTTTCTACGCGAAGACACAGAGTCAACACTTAATGAAGTCCAAATTGTTGAAGAACAAATAAAGTCACTTCGTCCATTCGAAAGTGTAATAGATGGAAAAGAAATCTCCGTAATGTACAAGTTGTTGTTCACCATGATAGATGGTAAAGTTTGCAACGCTGTATCATTGACGAAATCTGCTCAACGGTGCTATTTGTGTGGAGCAACCAGCAAAGATTTTAATGCCATCGACACTGTATTGCAAAGGGAAATCAATGAAACAAATTTGAACTTCGGATTGTCGACGCTGCATGCGTGGATACGGTGCTTCGAGTATTGCTTACACGTGTCTTACAAACTCGGCATTAAAAAATGGCAAGCTCGAAGTGCCGAAGAAAAAAAAATTACCCAGGAACGCAAGAGGGCCATTCAAGAAGGATTCAAGAAGCAATTGGGTCTAAATATCGATCGCCCAAAGCCTGGATACGGCAGCAGCAATGATGGCAACACAGCTCGGCGATTCTTTGAAAATTCGACGGTTTCCGCTGCGATAACGGGGGTCAACGAAGAAGTTATTAAACGCTTGTACGTAATCCTACAAGTTATATCGTGTGGCCACGAGATAAACTGTGAAAGATTTGAACAGTATGCTATTGAAACGGCAAGAAAGACCGTTGCATTATACCCTTGGTACTCCATGCCTACTTCGGTGCACAAACTATTAATTCATGGTCCAGTGATAATAACTCATGCTCTATTACCAATCGGCCAATTATCCGAAGATGCTCAGGAAGCTCGAAACAAAGACATCAAACGATATCGAGAAGGTTTTGCGCGAAAAAGTTCCAGGGTTAAAACTATGGAAGATGTTTTTCATCGGCTCTTAGTTACTTCTGATCCGTACATTTCAAGTGTCAGAAGACTACCACAGAAGAAGCTGAAGAGTTTGTCGCCGGAAGCTGTAGCGATGTTGATCGCTCCTAAAGTGACTGCTGCAGCAGACGAATTTGGCGCCGAGATTGAAGCCGTGCCGGGAGTTGAAATAGATACAAACTCGGATAATGATTCTGACTCCGACTCCGACTCCGATTACGATTTTGATTAAGAATAACATTTTCTATTTTTGAAACGTTCCGTATGTATTTTGGAAATAAAAATAATAATTGCGTAGAATACACTGTTCACGTTTATTTTATTATGATGATTTTTTTAAATATATTAATTTATCTATTTAGCAGGATACTCGGCCATTTTGTTTATAACAATTTGCTGTAAGCTCTTTGTTGCAAGTTATAAACAATAGATATCGGATTGGTAATCAGCGACCTTGAAAACCCGTATATACCAATTTTTGTCAACATCTGGTAACTTTTTAACGTTCATGTCGGCCATATTGGATCGGCCATTTTTTTTACGATAATTTGGCTTGCGGATTCGTAATCAGCGACCTTGAAAACCCGTAAATACCAATTTTTGTCGACATCTGGCAACTTTTTAACATTCATGTCAGCCATATTGGATCGGCCATTTTGTTTACGATAATTTGGCTTTCAGATTCGTAATCAGCGACCTTGAAAACCCCTGTAAGCCAATTTTCATTCCCGTCAAAGGTCATTTGAGGTTTTGGCCAGGTTTTTGGGCTTTTCTCCTACTGTGTGGCGTACCAAACCGATCATTTTGAAAAAATTATATAATCTAATAAGGTGCCCAAAGATTATATGAAAAAAATTTCGCTATTGTACCCCAAGTGGATTATAGTAAAAAAATAATAAAACAAGGAACATTATTTTTTTCAAACCTTAATCTTTCGCAAGATGTTCTATAATTTTATTTCTCAACACGTTTGATCGGAACAAGTACCAAAAAAAATCAATTCGATCCACTATACCGTTTCCGGATTTTTTTTTTGATATTTAAAAAAAATTCATTTTGCTAAAACCATTGCGTTGACGGGCATAAAATCTTCAGAATTTTTTTTTTATACCTCAGAATATACTCCAAATTTCGCTGGAAAAAATGCGGGGCCAATTTTTCCCTAATTAACCGGCTATGGCCTTTAGACAGAGTAATTTTCCGTGAAAAATATTTGTGCTCTATAAAAAGACACAAGGTAATAACATAAACAATATAAAATATTAATGTTTAGAACGCAAATCTTTTTCTTCACGTTAAAAGTGCTTAACTTGAGGAACACAATAATTAACTTTTTTCTCGAAATATTGAACAATACTGTTCTGCGGTGTTGCATAATGTCTTCTTATTATAAAGGATAAATATTTTTAACCGAGAGTTATTCTGTCGTTACTGAACGTCTTTAGCAAAACTGAATAGTAAAGACAATTCAAACTTTTTCACGCGTTCCCTAACTAGTTTACTATCTAATCATATTTTTTTTCAAAATTCGTAAACACAATAGAATGGTACACCGAATTAAGTGACCTGACTTTCGGCCAATGCAGAACCTGCAGGGTTAAAAGTTGCTATTCAAAAATCCATTATCTCCCAATCTAAATGGTCAACTGTTCTGAAATTTAACTCAAACTTGCATAAAAATATGAACAATGTGTGGTTAAAATTTGAACAAAATCGATAGAAATCAAGAGCGCACGCTCGTTTTACCATAAGGGTACCACTGTAAACCACCAAAACTGAGTGATATTTCGCGATTTTTTTTTTGCAGAAGGACAAATAAGAGAATATTAATATTCAAGGATGTTATTAGTCATATCGTTAAGTGAACAAAATGAAATTTATATTAAAAAATTATGCCAAAAGTTGGAGCCATTCTGGAGCCATTCTGGCGAGGCATGTTGAATTTGAGACGCTCTGCGGCACGCAGTATAGCTGACGCAAATTTGATTTTAGAATAAAATTAAAAAAATTCTATTAAATTACACGAGTATAGCTAGAGAAATACGTAGAGAATTGTGACAATGTTATTTTTTGTGTAATTGGCAAGCATTAAACCAAAAACTTAATTTTCGACAGAAAAAAAGGACAATCATTTGGTAATAACTAATGTTATAACTAACTCATAGAAAATCCCGTACTTATTTCTCTTTGGAATGTTATTTTAAACATGTACCCAAAATTGGGAGTGAAAATGATGAAAATTGTTGAAGTTATGCTGCGTGCCGTTTTGAAAAATTGTGTTTTGAGAAAAACAGTCGATGTCTCGCACACGAGCCAGCCACTGCCACCGCAGACCCATACTGGCCTGCGGACCTTATTTTACAGGTACCAAACTTTTTTCCCCTTATTATAGATGGTGCAAAGCATCTTTTAAGTCAAGTAAAATAAAAACAATTTTTTTTAAATTCCACAGTGTGACCCCTTAGATTGGAGTACACGGTGGAGATTGTTGGTCGCGTCTCTTTGAACGAGGCGCGACCAACAATCTTGAAAAATGGTTGGAGGATTATTTTAAGCAAAGGTTGCTGAAATATAAATAAGGACTTCACAAATTTTAATTTTTATAGCGTTCCAACGATGCAAACTTCAACCTCATACCCTCTCCGTGGAACGCAGTAGAACTATCGTAAATTTAATCGTGGAACTGAGAGTAAAATATTTTCGTTTATTACGTTCGTTTTAGCAGTCAAATGAGGGGAAACTTAAAAATAATTAAAGAAAAGAGACGAGTTAAAAAAAAGGTCGTGCTTTGAACCATACTTTTTATATACGTCTCCAAAAATTACAAGAACAACATTTCTTCATTTTTTAGCGTTTTTTTAAGCGTCTATGTGAAAAATTGTCGCATCGAGATGAAAAAAGCCTTTTGAAGCTTCAAGATGATAGTTTCGAGATCTTTTGGCTATCGCACAATCATAAGAAATACCGGCAGAAAAAAATTCCAAATTTGTTTTTATTTTTCAGGGGTCATCGGACTAAGGAATTTTTTTTCAGTTAATTTAATAAACTCTACGTCAATTTTTCTGCTGAGATATC
Source organism: Ophion obscuratus (assembly GCA_964007375.1). Classification (NCBI taxonomy): domain Eukaryota; kingdom Metazoa; phylum Arthropoda; class Insecta; order Hymenoptera; family Ichneumonidae; genus Ophion; species Ophion obscuratus. The sequence goes on from OZ023312.1 coordinate 53,993,296, forward strand.
CGACTTCGAATGAAAAAAGATTCTTTTGTCTTTGATTATCGATATCTAAGCAACCAATTATCGCAACGGGAATTAGAGGGCAGCTTTGGAAAGTCGAATAAATTTTCTGCCAGCCCCTCCCGTTGATTTTTGTGATTTTTTTCTTCACCCTTAACCGTTATTTGGTGAAGGACAAAAAATTACTTTTTCCGAATTTTCAATAAATCTACCACTATGTTACAAATATTGATGCAAAGACTAATGCTGCCGCGTGTTTTTTCAGCTCGATTTACTCCTAATTCCCCTGTTAGTCTGCAAATTGATTCATCGAACCGTTTTCTATCCAAAGTTAATCGAAGTTTGACAAAACAATTAAAGGAACAAGTGTATTATTCCTAAACATCTTGTAATCATCTTAAAAATAAAAATACTAATTTTCTTCGGCTTTTTTCACAACTTGGTACTAGTTGCTTGTTAAATATAAGAAAAAAAATCGAGATTAACATTTTTTTAATTTGTAAAATATTTCAGGAAACAATACTGACTCATTTTTTACACGATTCGGCGATTGCGCACTTTAATTTTACTCATCTTTAATTGCATCAATTAAAGTTGATACTCTCAAGCTGTATTTAATAGTCGATCTGAGAACATTTATGCAATTAATTCTCAATATTTTCTACGAAGGTTATTAGGGTTATGGAAAACAATCTTTTTTTCAAAACTAGGCATGATCAAAAATTGAAAAAAAATTAGAGTTTACAAAAACATTAGATTCATTTTTTTTACCAAAACGTAGAAAAAAATTACCAAAAAAAGATTAGTTTTTGAAAAAAAACTGTTCGTTGGTTTTCCCTTCCAAACAAGAGATCATTTTTGGAAAAAGTGTTTTTTGTATTCCTGATAACCTTCGCAGAAAATATAAACAGTTAATGGCATACAAGTTCTCAGATCGACTAGTGAATACTGCTTGGGGGGATCAACTTTTAGTCAATGCAATTAAAGGTGAGTGAAATTATGGTGCGCAAAAGCCGAAGCGTGGCAACAACGAGTCACCATTGTTTTCTGAAAAATGTTACAAATTTATTTTTAATTTCTCAATTTTTTTCTGAAATTTAACCAGCAACTACTACAAAGTTATAAAAATAGTCGAAGAAAATGGGTGTTTTCATTTTGATCATGATTACACGATGTTTAGGAACACTTGTTCCTTTAATTCTTTTGTAAAACTTGGATCGATCGGTTCGGAAAAACGGGTCGATGGATCAATTTGAAAATTTACACGTCTATTGGGGGTACATTAAGCTGAAAAATAAACGTGGCGACATTAGTCTTTCTACCAATATTTGTAATGGAGTAGTAAATTTACTGATAAACCATAAAATGTCATTTTTTGTCCTATTTTTCAAACTACTGTTAATGGTGAAAACATGATTTTTTTCTCAAAAATCAATGAAAGGGTCTTGTACGAAACTGATTCAAGTTTTTAAAGCTGCCCAATAATTTCCTGTGCGATCATTGGTTGCTGTGATATGATTGATCAAACACGAAAGCAATGATCAAATCAATATTATAACCGACTTATAATATTTATTATAAGTCGGATATGTCAGCAAAAAATTGACATAGAGAGACCACAAAAAAACCAAATTGGAACTGAATAAACAAGCTAACGGACCTATGCATTGATTTAACTATGAAAAATCCCTTGAAAAAATAAAATTGGAAAAATAATGTTCTCGCTATCTCTTCCAATTGCGCGATAATCATACCTCACAAAATTATTTTGCCAAAAGATCTCAAACTAAAAACTTGAAGCTTAATAATGTTTTTCTTTTTCATCTTGATACGACTATTTTTAACATTGATACAGCTTTTCAAAAACATCTCAAAAATGAAGAAATTTTCTGTTTCTTTAATTTTCTAGGGTTGGGTATAAAAAGTGATATATTTTTTACAATTTTCAGTCAATCGAAAGAAAGCGCTCGTCTTTGACTGTTAAAGCAATCTAAGAAACAGTTGTAATTTCAAGTCGATTGGTCGAACATTGTTTTAGTTTTGCTCCGTCTCGATATCGAAAACATGGTTTTGAAAAAAACATGTTTGAAGTCAACGGTTTCAAAGACGCTACAGCTGAACAAGTTTTTTTCCCGTAATCTAATGCCACCTATTGGTTGAAAATAAAACTATTTTTAGTCAGTGATTTTGTCCCCACAATAGGCTTACAAGTGAGAACTGCGCCTACCGGCATGAGACTTGGCCAAAGACGGTTTTTAGCGGCGGAGACTTCCTTAAAAAATAGCTCGAAAACCACTTTATAATGGTTTTTTTTCAGCTAGAAAGGAATATGCATCATATTTTTTAAGGTCCCAAGGATTTCTTAAAACTGTTTCAAACAAAACGATTTTTGTAAAATTTTACACCGATGACCTCTAAACAATTCGCGATAGTAACATTTTACCGCTCTTCTGTAGAGCGAGACTTCTCCGATCGTCATTGCGAGAAAATTCAATCCTTGGCGAAACCTGCGGAAGATGAATTCCGGCAGAGAGAAAAATGCTTACCGTATTTTTTTCAGCATAATTAGTAATAATTTAGTAATAAGAAAATTTTACCACTCTTTCGCAGAGTGAGACCCGGTCGATCTCGTTCGCTCGCGAATTTGGTCGGCCGCGGACAACCTGCCGAAGTAAGCCATGGCAGAGAAAAAAATGCTGATCGCAATTGTTTAAACAAAGAGCATTGTAAAATTTTTTAAGTTTCCAATGATTTTTTAAAAGTGCTTCCAACAAAACGATTTTTCGAAAATGTTACACCGATGACCTCTAAGCAATTCGCGATAGTAAAATTTTACCACTCTTCGGTAGAGCGAGACTTCTCCGATCGTCATTGCTAGAAAATTCGATCCTTGGAGAACCCTGCCGAAGATGAATTCCAGCAGAGAGAAAAAATGCTAAACGTATTTTTTTTTAGCATAATTAGTAATAATTTAGTAATAATAAAATTTTACCACTCTTTCGCAGAGTGAGACCCGGTCGATCTCGTTCGCTCGCGAATTTGGTCGGCCGCGGACAAGCTGCCGAAGTAAGCCATGGCAGAGAAAAAAATGCCGATCGCAATTGTTTAAACAAAGAGATTGTTTAAACAAACGATTTTTCGAAAATTTTACACCGATTACCTCTAAGCAATTCGCGATAGTAAAATTTTACCGCTCTTCTGTAGAGCGAGACTTCTCCGATCGTCATTGCTAGAAAATTCGATCCTTGGAGAAACCTGCCGAAGATGAATTCCGGCAGAGAGAAAAATGCTAAACGTTTATTTTTTAGCATAATTAGTAATAATTTAGTAATAATAAAATTTTACCACTCTTTCGCAGAGTGAGACCCGGTCGATCTCATTCGCTCGCGAATTTGGTTGGCCGCGGACAACCTGCCGAAGTGAGCCATGGCAGAGAAAAAAATGCCGATCGCAATTATTTAAACAAAGAGCATTGTAAATTTTTTTAAGTTTCCAAGGATTTTTTAAAAGTGCTTCCAACAAAACGATTTTTCGACAATTTCACACCGATGACCTCTAAACAATTCGCGATAGTAAAATTTTACCACTCTTATGTAGAGCGAGACTTCTCCGATCGTCATTGCTAGAAAATTCGATCCTTGGAGAAACCTGCCGAAGATGAATTCCGGCAGAGAGAAAAAATGCTAAACATATTTTTTTTTGCAGTAACAATAAAATTTTACCACTCTTTCGCAGAGTGAGACCCGGTTGATTTTGTTCGCTCGCGAATTTGGTCGGCCGCAGACAACCTGCTGAAGATAAGCCATGGTAGAAAAAAAATGCCGATCGCAATTGTTTAAACGAAGAACATTGTAAAATTTTACAACTCTTTTGTAGAGTGATTCTCGAGCGATCTCGGTCGTGACTCGATATTTTAGCAGAGATCGAATTCGTCGATGATGAGCGACATCGAGATGCCAAATAGTCTTCGAGCTTATTTGTTTAAATGAATTAAAAAAGAGTGGAGAAATGCTAGCACCCTTCCACCATACGAATCTCTAGCAAACCCTGTTTGCTACAAAGTTCAACCATAAAGAAATTTCCACCGATGACCGTCGTCGACAAAAAAATCGATTCGAGGGCATTTGTTTAAACAATGCGCGATCGCAAAATTTCACCGCTCTTTCGCAGAGCGAGGCTAGCGATCTTGATTGTTCGAGAAGCTGACCAGCAAAAATGCTGCCAAATATGAACCCTGGCAGAGATAAAATGCTGAACACATTTGTTTAAATAATGAGCATTGCCAAATTTTACCACTCTTTTGTAGAGTGTGTTTTGAGCAATTTCGGTCGCTCGAAATTTTGGCAGGGATCGAAATCGTTAACGATGAATTAAAAAAGTATGGGGACACCCGGGAAAAAAAGATCATATCTGAACATATCTGAATCATATCTGTAGAATCAGATATGATCAGACAAGAGATTTGGTCATATCTGTTCATATAGTGTCATGACAGATCATGTATGCTTATATCTGAGCATATCTGTAGAATCAGATATGATCAGACAAGAGAATTGGCTATATCTGTTCATATAGTGTCATGACAGATCATGTATGCTTATATCTGAGCATGTATGATCATCCCGAGAAAAAATTATGAGACCAAATCACATCTGATTATATCTGGATTATATATGATCCAGATATGATTGATCATATCTGGATCTTGTCTAATCATGCATAAGAAAAATGGCCATATCCGAGCATACATGATTAGATTTGACGATATCAGAGCATGTATGATTAGATTTGACGATATCAGGCCACCCGGGAAAAAAAGTTCATGCCTGAGTGGATATGTTCATATATGTTTCAGATATTGTCATATATGTTTCAGATATCGTCATATATGATTCAGATATTGTCATATATGTATCAGATATATTTATATCTGACATTTTACAGTATCATATATGATTAGGTCTGATCATATTCCACATCACATATGCTTAAAGAAGATCATATCTGATCACATATCCCGGGGAAAATGGTCATATCTGAGCGGATATGCTCATGTAGGTGTTTATCTGCAACATAAATGCATCTGATCTGATCATGCGTGGTCAAAGATGAACATACATGTATTTTTATGCGCTCAGGGGTAGCTCTATATCTGGTCAGATATGATCGCGCATAAGCAAATATGTGCAGATATTAATTTATAGCTGAACATGTCTGCCCATATGTGGCCATGTCTAACCAGATATAGTACAATTCACGACTACATTCGAGCTCACACATGAATAGACTTGAATATGTGCGCGCATGCATGAACATATCCAACCAGGTATGGATGAATACGTTCAAATATGAATCAATTGATGAAATACGAATCAATTGATTCATATTTGATTAGATCTGATCACACGTGGGCAAGCATGTTCAGCGATGATCATATAGATCCAATTGGATGAATTCGAGTATAATTCCATATCTGGGCAGATACAATCGTACATAGGTAAATATTTTCAGACCTGATCATGCACGAGTTGGGTTCGGTTGCGTATTCATCCATACCTGGTTGGATATGTTCATGCATGCGCGCACATATTCAAGTCTATTCATGTGTGAGCTCGAATGTAGTCGTGAATTGTACTATATCTGGTTAGACATGACCACATATGGGCAGACATGTTCAGCTACAAATTCATATCTGCACATATTTACTTATGCGCGATCATATCTGACCAGATATAGAGCTACCCCTGAGCGCATAAAAATACATGTATGTTCATCTTTGACCATGCATGATCAGATCAGATTCATTTATGTTGCAGATAAACACCTACATGAGCATATCTGCTCAGATATGACCATTTTCCCCGGGATATGTGATCAGATATGATCTTCTTTAAGCATATGTGATGTGGAATATGATCAGACCTAATCATATATGATACTGTAAAATGTCAGATATAAATATATCTGATACATATATGACAATATCTGAATCATATATGACGATATCTGAAACATATATCACAATATCTGAAACATATATGAACATATCCACTCAGGCATGAACTTTTTTTCCCGGGCATGCCTGAGTCTTTTGGTTGTGGCCGTCGTCGAAAAAAAATCGATTTAATGGCTGCATATACAATGTAAAATGCAACAAAGTTGCACCGCTCTCCTGTCGAGCGAGCGCATGCTTCCAGACAAGCGTAGCGTGGTCGCTACGCATAGTTGTGTGAATTGCGTGACACGCACATAGATATAAGGTGCTTGTGTACGACCGAACGGCGTGCGAGAACGGATTCGTTCTTTCTGCAACGCGGGCGGCGTACCAAACACACACACACACACGCGCGCGCTCATCGATCGTCGTCTATTTGGCTTCGACTCTTCGTCCCAGTGCGAAGCATCGAGACCGAATTCGCGATCGCTGCGCTGTCCGTCGGTAGCGATTCGTAGCTAAAAACTACGAGATCTGCGCTACCGACGTAACGAGAGGCCGCGTCGAAATTTTCTGGCGTGTGGCACATGGCCTTAAATACAGCTTGAGAGTATCAACTTTCGTATAAAAAATGAGTCAGTATTGATTCCTGAAATATTTTACAAATTGAAAAAAATGTTAATCTCTCGAATTGTTTTCTTATATTTAACAAGCAACTAGTGCCAATTTGTGAAAAAAGTTGAAGAAAATTAGTATTTTTCTTTTCATGCTGATTACAAGATGTTTAGGAATAATACACTTGTTCCTTTAATTGTTTTGTCAAACTTCGATTAACTTTTGATAGAAAACAAGTTCGATGAATCAATTTGCAGACTAACAGGGATATTGGGAGTAAATCGAGCTGAAAAAAAATGCGGCAACATTAGTCTTTGCATAAATTATTGTAACGTAGTGGTTGATTTATTGAAATTCCAGAAAAAGTAATTTTTTGTCCTTCACCAAATAACGGTTAAGGGTGAAGGAAAAAATCACAAAAATCAACGGGAGGGGCTGGCAGAAAATTTATTCGACTTTTCAAAGCTGCCCTCTAATTCCCCCTGCGATAATTGGTTGCTTAGATATCGATAATCAAAGACAAAAGGCCCTTTTTCATTCGAAGTCGGATATCTCAGCAGAAAAATTGACGTAGAGAGATAAAAAGCAAATTAAAGATGAATAAACAAGCTAACTAACCTATACATTGAGCTAACTGAAACAAAATTCCTTAGTCCGATGACCCCTGAAAAATAAAAACAGATTTGAAATTTTTTTCAGCCGGTATTTCTTATGATTGCGCAATAGCCGTAAATCATAATTTTGTTGCCAAAAGATCTCGAAACTATCATCTTGAAGCTTCAAAAGGCTTTTTTCATCTCGATGCGACAATTTTTCACATAGACACAGCGCTTAAAAAAACGACAAAAAATGAAGAAATTTTGTTCTTGTAATTTTTGGAGTCGTATATAAAAAGTATGATTCAAAACACGACCTTTTTTTTAACTCGTCTCTTTTCTTTAATTATTTTGAAGTTTCCCCTCATTTGACTGCTAAAACGAACGTAATAAACGAAAATATTTTACTCTTACAAGGGGACAGTACGGCAGTCGGATTTTTGTAATTTTTCGTACTCATGGCACGCGAAGTTCAGAGCTCGAATATTAATATCCCAAAGCAGTTCGACGCCATATTCAGAAATTTTCGAGAAAATTGACTTTGACGTTTTCGAGCGCACTCTTATCCCACAAAGATGCAACGATATTCGAACTGGGCTCGTGGCGTACCCGATAGCGCTCGGGTCTAGTAATCGCGGGGTCGCTGGTTCGAGTCTCATTTCGATTTTTTTTTTTTTTTTCATTTTTTTAAATGAAAAAACGCAAGTCATATTTTTAATTATCTCTTGATTATAAATATACATTTTCAAGTATCAATATTTATAACCAACAACATTTTTAGGATGAAAATGAAAAACGTCGGGCAAGGAATTGAATACTTTATTATTCAGTCTGTATTCGTTTGTTTTATACATCGGGTGTAATGTTACATGAGCCAGAGTGATAACCATCGTAAAAACAAGGAAAACAGTAATTTTCAGGGCATCTCGCACACCGTACAAACGCTGCATTGTTACATTCGTAATTTTTTTTCAATACATCGATCGGAAAACAAACTTCATTCACGTTCATGAAGATTTCTCTTTGATCGCAAAGTTTCGAAGCAAACCACGCATATCTGATCATGTTATTGAAGACCGGAGAAGACAACTGATGATGAACAATAGAATGAATTTTTATGCAATCTTCTCTATCATTAATTTCACGTCCTTGTTCAATCAGATAGGCGCAGTTCTGCAGACGCTTTATGACATTGTTTACTTGGCGGTAAAAATACACGTCACAAGGTTGCACTAATGGAGTGCATTTTGGTGGAATTACCTGCACCGTGCAAGTAGGCAGACGCCTGTCATTTCGAAACACCTCATTGTACATTACGGTATCGGTTTGGCCTGCCCAGGAATCGATAATTAAGAAAAACTTTTCTTTTTTTACGTAGGGTTTCAAACCGTTGATTAAAAAATCTTTGTATAACTTTGTAGTCAATTTTCCCGATTTCGATGACGTGACTACGACGTTTCCGTATTTTTTTAGGTACTCGTCGACCGATTTTTGAACTCTGGGACCAAATGAACCTGTTGTTTCTTGTAGGCATACGAACACCAGGGGCAACAATTTTCCTGATAGGGTGACAGAGTACTGCGCAGTATAGGAATGGGTGACTTTATTCATATTCTGCCGCTTTACCAGCACTACTTTTGATCCTTTGGTCGCCAGAGTTCTGTCGAACGTCGACTGGTATTGGCATCCTGAAAAAAATAGAAAAGGAATAAATTGAAAATACTATATACGAAAGTCTACATTAATTTATTATGGAAAATGAGAACAAATTTTGAATACCTGTTTGGTCTTTATTAATGACGAAATCGGGACCAAAGTTTGGTATGACATCACGAGCCTGGATACGAAAATCTTCTGCAGCAGCCAGGATTTCATCCAGCGTTACGGTTTCTCTTTCCGTTACAAACTTCGTGATTTTTCTTTGGCGGATTCGATGTCTGCGTTTAAATTTCACAACCCACCTATCGGAAGCTTTGAAATCAAAATTTTCAAATTGACTCGCAGCCGATAAAGCCCACTGCTGCAAGTTCCGGGTTATAACTTGTTGGTTGTTCTGTCGCGCTTCCTCAAAGCGATCGTAAGTCCACGAATCGATGGTCGCGTATTTGTCTGTCATGGTTCCTCCGCTTTTTACATGTTTTTCCCATTTTGGCAATTCCTCCATGCGCTTTAAGCGGCTGCACCCGTTTTTTGCAGAACTTTTAGGCTCCATGTCGGATGTGCTCGAACTATATTGATAACTTTCCTTTTATAATCCAGCGGAATATTGTCCGTGTACGATTTCGCCCTTTTCTCCTCTGGCTCATAATTTTCAGAAGAATCTTCGTTGTCAGATGCAGGTTCGTCAAAAGCGTATTCTTCGTCCAATTCATCAAGCATAATTAGTTCTTCATCTGTTACAAACTTTTTTTCGTGTAAAGTTTGTACTGTATAATGGAACAAGTCTTCTGCTAGTAACATTCCCTCTTCAGTAATTACCTCCGATGGTGTTGGTGTCACAAGATTATTTTGTGTGAGAATTTGCTCGTAATATACGAGGGCATTCTTCAATCGTAATTTTGAAACTTCACTGCACAAAGAATATTCAATATCATCTTGTGCCGTCGAAGGCCCAGGCCCCTCGTAGTCTCCCACGCCCGACATTTTGATCTTTTTTTATCGAATATTCTACAAAATCGTGCACCACGCCGAAAAACAGTACTTGCTGCTCCGAAAACCAACAGTCGAATGCTACTTCAAACAGGCATTCCTTGCGGAAGACGCCGTATCCCTTCCACCCGTTCTGGAATTCCCAGAAATCTTTTGTGCACAAGCAGCTGTGCCCGCTTCGCAGGTAGTTGATCAGGACAAAAGCAAACGATGTACGCAGAACTGTTATTCACAATATCGACGGTTGCCAAAGCAAGCGTTATATTCACGTATTTCAACATTTATTCTTCTATTTATATTCCTATTAATCTACAAGGGAGTTTATGTAAATATTATTACTGGGTATTTTTACGTCGCCTATTCGCAATTTCAAGCAAGAGATAATCAAAAATAAGACTTGCATTTATCATTGACAATTATAATTACATATATGTGAATTAGCATAGATTTTATGATTTTTATCCCGGGATTATTTATTTATTTTTTTATAAATTATCACCTATTGTTATATATAAATAATATATGATCATATATGAGAAAATATATAATTATGTATAACTATAATGAATTTTGTACATAAATAACTATTATATATATGGATTTCGTCCATATATAAACAAATATAGATATATTATATTAACTATATATAATAATATGTGATTATATACAACAAAAATTTATCGGGATATTTGAATGACGGAGGTATGCGAATTAAAATAAAAATGAAAAAAAAAAAAAAAAATATTTCGAAGTGAGACTCGAACCAGCGACCCCGCGATTACTAGACTGGGGCGCTACCGGGTACGCCACGAGCCCGGTTCGAATATCGTTGCATCTTTGTGGGATAAGAGTGCGCTCGAAAACTTCAAAGTCAATTTTCTCGAAAATTTCTGAATATGGCGTCGAACTGCTTTGGGATATTAATATTCGAGCTCTGAACTTCGCGTACCATGAGTACGAAAAATTACAAAAATCCGACTGCCGTTCTGTCCCCTTGTTTGTTCCACGATTAAATTTACGATAGTTCTACTGCGTTCCATGGAGCAGGTATGAGGTTGAAGTTTGCAACGTTGGAACGCAATAAAAATTAAAATTTGTGAAGTCCTTATTTATATTTCGGCAACCTTTGCTTACAATAATCCACCAACCATTTTTCAAGATTGTTGGTCGCGCCTCGTTCAAGAGACGCGATCAACAATCATCACCGTTTACTCCGATCTAAGGGGTCACACTGTGGAATTAAAAAAAAAATTGTTTTTATTTTACTTGACTTGAAAATGCCTTGAACCATCTAGAATAAGGGGAAAAAAGTTTGGTACGTGTAAAACAAGGTCCGCAGGCCAGTATGGGTCTGCTGTGGCATTGGCTGGCCCGTGTGCGAGACATCGACCGTTTTTCTCAAAACACAACTTTTCAAAACGGCACGCAGCATAACTTCAACAATTTTCATCATTTTCACTCCCAATTTTGGGTACATGTTTAAAATAACATTCCGAAGAGAAATAATTACGGGATTTTCTATGAGTTAGTTATAACATTAGTTATTACCAAATGATTGTCCTTTTTTTCTGTCGAAAATTTAGTTTTTGGTTTAATGCTTGCCAATTACACAAAAAATAACATTGTCACAATTCGTATTTCTCTAGCTATACTCGTGAAAATTAATAGAAATTTTTTTATTTTATTCTAAATTCAAATTTGCGTCAGCTACCCATGCAGAAATTTTTTGGGGACTCCCCAGATCCTACCAGATCCCTATGGGGATTTGATAGGGACGCCCCAAGTAAGGAGTCCACACTGGAATCCAAATAGATTTGTTGGGGATTCCCCAGGTTCTACCAGATCCTTATGGGGATTTGATATGGACACCCCAGGTAGGGAGACCACATTGGAATCCAAATGGATCCTGGGCTGTTTCCAGATTAACGTGGTTTGAGAATTTTTTACTAGAAATTATATAAAATAGGATTTCGCGACGCTCTGTAAAAAATTATTCTTTGATGGTCCCGTGCACAGATTTGCTTAGGAGTTTCAAGATGCACCAACGTGTTTCTAGGAATTTGTTAGGATATCGAATAATACAATATATAATTATATTCTTTAGTAACTTCTTTACTTTAGTGCTTACCCATATTGTATATTTATAGTTTGTTATGGGCTAGTATTTTTTATACGAATAAAAAAGCTTGTTATAAATTTTAATATGCACACTTTTTGAATTTTTAATACTTGTGCGCATAAAAATTTGTTTTGGACGTGACGGCAATCGGGTTACGATTGCGTCTGCGGTTTATCGTTGTGGGTGTGGAGTTTTGTTAGAGCGGCTTAAGTGAGGTTTTAAAAGAAAATTAAATGTAAGTATGAAATCAGATTTTTATAAACATGATATCTATTACACATTCGCTTAAGTTTGTAGCCCGTAACATCAATTTCCACCCGACCCGGTGGATTTTTCATCGGGATCCAATAGGGATTCCCCATCGGGATCTAACAGGGATTCCTTGTCGGGAGCCAATAGGAATTCCCTATCGGGATTCAATAAGGATTCAGAAAATCGCTTCCGACAAAAGAAAGACGTCGGGCGATAGAACATAAGCGGCGCAGGGTACATATATATTCGTGTCGTCGTTGAAAAGCGCGCGACGATCGAGTTACTGCGCAATCGCGATCGTAAAATTTATTTACTCCAAACACGCATTAATGTTTGTTACATTCCAATGATGCAAGCATCAACCTTATTAAAGTGTTTAAATTTTATATAATATGAAAAGTATTCAAAGAATATCCCGCCCATAACTGCACAAGTATTTTTGCTTAATAATAGTATAAAAAGTGTATAAAAACTACGTTACGGCATAAGAACTATTTAAAGTATTTTTAAAAAGTTCATAAAGTATAAAAAGTACTCGAAGATATAGATATAAGATATAAGTATTCGAAGAATACTATACAAAGCACTATAAATATTCAGTATGGGTAAACAATTAAAAAAAAAAACAAAAAAAGTATATTGTGGTATTCGATATGTACTCCTTTGTAAACAATAAATTGATCTCTTTAGTGTATCGATGCTTTTATTTTTTGTAGCATTTTGGGCTTACAGAATGCGATATGATCGATCAAGCATCGTATCGGATTCCGTTCAATACTGTGGGGAAGCTTTAAGATTCTTACATTGGATTCCGATGGGAAATCCCTATTGGATCCTAAAAGGGAATCCCTATGGAATCCCTATGGAATCCCTTTTGGATCCCGATGGGAATCCCTTTTGGATCCCGATGGGGAGTCCCTCTTGGAATCCAATGTACGAGCGTGACGTTTCCTGATAGGGAGAACTAGGGGAATCCTATAGGATTCCAAACACAATTTCTACCTGCGTGCCGCAGAGCGTCTCAAATTCAACATGCCTCGCCAGAATGGCTCCAGCGTTACCTTTTGGCATAATTTTTTAATATAAATTTCATTTTGTTCACTTAAAGATATGACTAATAACATCCTTGAATATTAATATTCTCTTATTTGTCCTTCTGCAAAAAAAAATCGTGAAATATCACTCAATTTTGGACGTTTACAGTGGTGTAAGCCCTTATGGTAAAACGAGCGTGCGCTCTTGATTTCTATCGATTTTGTTCAAATTTTAACCACACATTGTTCATATTATTATGCAAGTTTGAGTTAAATTTCAGAACAGTTGACCATTTAGATTGCGAGATAATGGATTTTTGAATAGCAAATTTTAACCCTGCAGGTTCTGCATTGGCCGAAAGTCAGGTCACTTAATTCGGTGTACTATTCTATTGTGTTTATGAATTTTGAAAAAAAATATGATCAGATAGTAAACTAGTTAGGGAACGCGTGAAAAAGTTTGAATTGTCTTTACTATTCTGTTTTGCTAAAGACGTTCAGTAACGACAGAATAACTCTCGGTTAAAAATATTTATTCCCTATAATTAGAAGACATTATATTATGCAACACCGCAGAACAGCATTGTTCAATATTTCGAGAAAAAAGTTAATTATTGTGTTCCTAAAGTGAAACACTTTTAACGTGAAAAAAAGGATTTGCGTTCTAAACATTAATATTTTCTATTGTTTATGTTATTACCTTGCGACTTTTTATAGAGGACAAATATTTTTCACGGAAAATGACTCTGTCTAAAGTCCATAGCCGGGTAAATAGGGAAAAATTGGCCCCCCATTTTTTCCAGCGAAATTTGGAGTATATTCTGAGGTAAAAAAAAACATATTTTCTGAACATTTTATGCCCATCAACGTGATGGTTTTAGAAAAATGAATTTTTTAAAAATATAAAACAAAAAAAAATTACGGAAACGGTACAGTGGATCGATTTGATTTTTTTTGGTACTTGTTCCGATCAAACGTGTTACGAAACAAAATTATAGAACATCTTATAGAACGTTTAAAACAAAATGATCGGTTAGGTACGCCACAGTGAAAAAAAAGAAACACACTTTATTGATATACATATTTTAGTTATATAGGTATAGAACTAAAATATATCAATAAAGTCTGATATGTGACTAAATGATCGGCTTGGTATGCCACAGTGAAAAAAAAATAAACACACTTCACTGATATATTTTAGTTATATAGATATATAACTAAAATATATCAATAAAGTCTGTTTCTTTTTTTTTCACTGTGGGGTACCAAACCGATCATTTTGAAAAAATTATATAATCTAATAAGGTGCCCAAAGATTATAAGAAAAAATTTCGTTATTGTACTCCAAGTGGATTATAGTAAAAAATAAAACAAGGAACATTATTTTTTTTAAATTTAATCTTTCGCAAGATGTTCTATAATTTTATTTCGTAACACGTTTGATCGTAACAAGTACCAAAAAAAAAAAATCGAATCGACCCGCTGAAGCGTTTCCGGAATTTTTATTATTTTTTTATTAAAAAAAAAATTCCCAAGCCATTGCGTTTACGGGGATGAAATTTTCAGAAAATTTGTTTTTTTTATACCTCAGAATATACTCCTAATTTCGCTAGAGAAAATGCGGGGGCAATTTTTCCCCTACTTACCCGGCTATGGCCTTTTCTGAAAATTTCATCCCCGTCAACGCAATGGTTTTGGAAAAATGAACTTTTTTTTAATAAAAAAAAAATAAAATTTTCGGAAACGCTTCAGTGGATCGATTCGATTTTTTTTTGGTACTTGTTACGATCAAACGTGTTACGAAATAAAATTATAGAACATCTTGCGAAAGATTAAGTTTAAAAAAAATAATGTTCCTTGTTTTATTTTTTTACTATAATCCACTTGGGGTACAATAACGATTTTTTTTTCATATAATCTTTGGGCACCTTATTAGATTATATATTTTTTTCAAAATGATCGGTTTGGACGCCACAGTGAAAAAAAAAGAAACAGCCTTTATTGATATATTTTAGTTATATATCTATATAACTAAAATATATCAATAAAGTGTGTTTCTTTTTTTTTCACTGTGGCGTACCAAACCGATCGTTTTGAAAAAAATTATATAATCTAATAAGGTGCCCAA
The DNA here is from genome assembly GCA_964007375.1 of Ophion obscuratus. Classification (NCBI taxonomy): domain Eukaryota; kingdom Metazoa; phylum Arthropoda; class Insecta; order Hymenoptera; family Ichneumonidae; genus Ophion; species Ophion obscuratus. Next base: position 54,008,621 of record OZ023312.1, read on the forward strand.
AGATTATATGAAAAAATTTCGCTATTGTACCGCAAGTGGATTATAGTAAAAAATAATAGAACAAGGAACATTATTTTTTTTTCAAACCTTAATCTTTCGCAAGATGTTCTATAATTTTATTTCGTAACACGTTTGATCGGAACAAGTATCAAACAAAAATCAAATAGATCCACTGTACCGTTTCCGGAAAAAAATATTTTTTTCGATATTTAAAAAAAATTCTTTTTTCTAAAACCATTGCGTTGACGGGCATGAAATTTTTAGAATTTTTTTTTTTTTTTATACCTCAGAATATACTCCGAATTTCGCTGGAAAAAGTGCGGGGGCAATTTTTCCCTACTTGCCCGGCTATGGCCTTTCAATGCAGACCGTACAGTGTTAAATATTGCAATTTTTAAATCAATCATCTCCGAATCTAAATAGTCGACTGATCTAACATTTCACTGAAACATGCATAGTGATACGAACAATGTCTGGTTAAAATTTAAACAAAATCTATAAAAATCAAAAGCGCACGCTTATTCTACCTTAACGCGTTCAACCGTTGACCATTCAATGCTGTTGGGTTGGAGGTTTGGACCCGTCGACTCTGAGTATGAGATGATGGTAGCCGTAACCATTGAGATGCAATGGTCCTCGCCCTTTGTTCTAAAACGTACATACGTAAGCGAAAGGCCTTGCACAGATTGGTCGTGCAATCCATGGTCAGATATTGTTTCTGAGCCAAGCCGAAGAGTTCAACGAGTTCCTTGAGGTCAGCCTCGCTGATGCTCCCTGAGAGATTGGAGACAGCGGTGATATCCTCGCGGACACTGGGACTCTATACCGTGGCCGCGACGAGTGACACGGTTTCTCATCCTCGGCAGTGCGTTCTTGCTGCCCTTGATAAATCCGATGGTCCATCTAGATGGTAAATCGGACACTTCATTAGTTCTGGTTTCTACATGCTAGCCCAGGTATCGTACCTAGCATGTGTATGTGTACGCTTTCGGTACGAGTATTAGTATGGTGAGGATACGGAACCAGTATATTTTACTATTGCACAGTATACCAGTATCATACTAGTAACCCGTACATTTGCGTGTAGCGGTGTACTACCATACAGGTATACCGAGGGCCTTCTATCTTTATACGCCATACCAATAGTACTCTCGGTCATCAGGGTGAAACTATCGAGGAATCGCCACAGGTCCACAAATCAACCGTGTTTGAGACGTGACAGTTTTGCGTTCGTAGGCAAAGGGTGTTGAACTCTCGTGCCTTATTTTGGTTGCACACTGATCAGGAAATCGAGGATTTCGAGGGGTAATGGAAATGGCTACGGATCATCGGAAAATATGCTATCTGCGATTTTTTCACGAATAAATACTGCGGTATTTCTACGAAGAGCAAATAAGCTTGAATTTCTTGCACCGGAGCCGTTGGCTGTTTGACACATAGGCGAGCGAGAAAACAATGCGAGGGAAGATCGTGGCAAATGATAAAGTACGTAAATTGAGGTTATGAGGTTATAGCACGTACGTACCTTGACTTCCGGCGTTTTCTCCTTCGGTTTCTCGCTGTCACTATGTTCCTCGATCTTCTTCATGTAATCGGCCGCGGCGGTTTTCTTGTCGATTATTTCTTCGTCGGGATTTCTCGTCGATGGTGTGCCGACGTCCTGAGGCGCTCTTCACACTCCACTCTATGACACACTATTCACATTCTATATCACACTGTATCACACACATCGTATGATAAAATATATTTCGAACGAATGTGTGAGGTTATAGGTCCGGCTTTCGACCTGTCAAAAAATAAATTGTTCCGAAAGGAGGCGAGCGCGGTCGGTACAAACAGAACGAAGCGAGCTGCGCGTCGCCAGTGAGAATATGGATGAACTGAGCGCTCGCTCCGGTAACTGGTATATTGAGCTTTGTTGGAACATTTTGGCTACATTTATGTAAAAATTTCAAAATGCTTTTTCTCCGCCATTTGTTCATGAAAACAGGTGAAACAAAGCTTAAAATGTGTGCTTTTTCACGGTCCAGAGGATGACGCTCAGAAAATTACCGAAAATTCGATGCAATGGTTAATAATTCACCATTTTGCGCAGGGTAACCACAAACTGTAATTTTTTTTTGGTAATTTTGGATAACGGAGGGCGTTATCCCCTCGGAGCAAGTATCCTTCATGTACACAACAAATTTCATTCCACGCGGTTGTTCCATTTGGGAAAATTCTTTTGTCAAAATTTCGAAGCGGTCGGAGGCATGTGGCACATCGCCTTAATGGTAGCAAAGTGTAACCGGCCACTAAGGGCCCATGTGAGGCTATCCGATTAAGGCCCTATTAAAGTTAGAGAAATTCTATATAGGCCCGACCAACGCTCTAGTTCAATTTCCGCACGGGTTATTCTATAGTACTAGACTTGTTTGCAAAACTAGATTCGAATATCTCAAGATTGGACAAAATTAGAACGTAAGAATATTTTAGTGGAAATTTGAACTCACTCAAAAATTGAAACCTTTTATCGATTTCTTTAAGCATTTTTTCGAATATACTGTGCATGATATGTGTATTTCCGCACACAAAAACACAATCCCCACATAAATTCCCATCTTTCCACATAATTTCGGCACAGCGTACTCCTCGATCCTTTTACCTCCAGTGAGGTCAGCGTCACGGTGTTTAATGGCACGGCAAACTCGACGTATCCCTCTCGTATAGTGAGCGCCGCAACAGCGATATATACATAGGCGTACGCACATGACCCACACCCATACAGTGTACTGCATGTACGACACGTCTCTTTCTACATATACACGTATCGTCGTGTCACAGGACTCACCGAGGCTCCCGCCGGGTTATCGCAGGCTATATATGTGCCCCGGCGCTCCAAGAGTATCTGGACTTATGACGGAAACAATTTAGGGGCTTTATAGGAGGAGCAAGGGGGTGAGCAAAGGGAGAGGAGGATGTTGCTGCAGGCTCGAGGGATCCTCTTGCGCGGGCCGGCCCTCTCGGCCCCTTGGCTTTTGCTGTTAGAGCCATTTACACACACACACACACACACACACACACACACACACACACACACACACACACACACACACACACACACACACACACACACACACACACTCTCTCTCTCTCTCTCTCTCTCTCTCTCTCTCTCTCTCTCTCTCTCTCTCTCTCTCTCTCTATGTCTCTTCTTTTCTCGGAAGGTGGCTTGGAGAGAGAAAGGGAGAGAGAGAGAGGATCCGCTGGCGGTGCGCTCGAGGTGCGGAGGGAGCTAAGCCGCAATAAGTCGAGGGATGAGCGCGAGATGTGGCCGAATTGTACCTCGCATACTGATATCGTTTCCTCTCACCTCAGCTTTCTTCTGCTCCTCGGTGCCTCACGCCCTCCCGTTGGCTATTTTTCTCTTCTTCGACTTCTTGCTCTCTTGATCTTACCTTCTCTCTCCTTTCGTCTCTCTGGGTCTTCCTTGCCATTGCTCTCGCCCAAACCTTTGCAAGAGAAACAGCACACGGGACCAAGATTTATTTTCCTTAACAACGTAACATCGTATTCAACGAGAAATTCATATCTCCCCCATCTTGTCCCCTCCCCCCGACCCATTAGCAGGCGTCGCTCTTGATCAGAATTCTGAGTTTCCAGAATCGGTAAAAGAGAATCCCTTCGTTCGATCTTTCCCAATGTCCATCGTGCGCTCAAATAATTCGTCGATTTCAACGAAAAAAAAATTAATAATAATAGAGTGAGAAAAATTGGTAGAAGAATGGCACAGTTTTTGGGCTCCGCAATCAGTAAAGCATAATCTCTTCATATATAAAGGGATTGTTACATGCTCATATAAAGGTGTGTGTGTATATATATATATATATATATGATCGTTGTATATTCGGATTGGTGCATATATTGTATAATAAATAAATAATTATACAATAATCATTTATTTAGGGGGTTCGAACCCCCTAAATATTTGGCCTAAGTAGACCAAGAAAAAAGTTTGTCCCACGTTACGCTGTTTTAAAGTAGGTAACTCTTCGAACAGAAGAATTTTTCTCGAGATTTTACTATTGAGTCGCTTATTTCAAATCTAATTACACTGCAACCTCTACTATCGGCACAGCGGCAAGATCGGCTCCGTATCGCACTTTCAAAAATGGAGGTTGCGCACCGTCCACACAAGTCGACTCTGCACACACAGCTGAAGTAACTGATAGCAGTACCCCTCAAAGCCCTCTCTTACTATGTAGCATGCTTAAAGCCTCACGCTAAAGCGCTGCACTTCTCCCAACATGCGATTTGCTCATTGACATCGAGCGCGTAATCGGGGACTGTTGCATCTGTGAAGGTCCCGATAATACAGGTCGAAGTAATACTGTACGTTAGTGGCCATATAAAAAATGTGTGTTGAAGATTTTAAGAAATCTTCAAAATCACACGAATAAAAAGCAAAGTGTGCAAATGCTTCTTTTACGTAGTGTGATGGATTTAATCGGATTTTCCACTCATTTATTCGTCGCCCCACCTTTTTTTATGTTTCTTATCCGGGGGTTTTGCACTTCCATTGAGAGAAGAATGGAATAGCTACGAGTCCGTGAGGTTCGGAATTTCGGATGGAAGCAACGAAGAAGAGATAGACAGTATGGGCGAGAAGCGGTGCGGTGGAAGGGCGTCACGGCGAGTGAAGACGGACGTCGCGACGCAGCCATAAATCCCAAGCTTACCCGAGAACGAAGAGACTCTCTTCGCAAACAGAGAAAGAAAGAGAGCGTGGGAGAGAGAGAGAGAGAGAGAGAGAGAGAGAGAGAGAGAGAGAGAGAGAGAGAGAGAGAGAAGAGAGAGAGAGAGAAGAGAAGAGAAGCGCAGGGAAAGAAGAGAGAATGCTCTAACTCCATGAGAGTATATGTGCGTGAGACCTAAACTCCGTCGCGGGAGGCTAACTCTCGGCAGGACGGACCAAGCTCGAAGCTACTACCACGACTACTTTGATTATACTACTCGCAGGGCGTTATGGGACTTGCGATTCGCCGTTTACTCAGCATCTTTCCCTCTTCTTTCCTCTGCTACACCGACGATTCCCAAGGAAATGTCGAACTTAACAACTCCTCCACGATATTGCAATTGTTGTAATAACTGACAAAATGACAGTCGAAAAAGCTCACTCATCGCTGAGCCTTGTGATACGGTGTTTCCTGTAAGGTTTAACGAGCGAGTGGGTGCGTTTTATCTTAAAAAGAGACCTGAGAAATTTGATGAGATCGAGCAAATCGACCATTTTTTTTAGTTAAAAAAGTGTTTCGGCTAGGTCTAGACTTTGGAAAGCTCGAGTAAAGGGATGAATAACCGAATTAATAGGTGCGATCTTACAAGACCATGAATTTGTCTCTCTTTCGTACTCCACCGTATTCTCATATTATTAATCTTAATGATTTTGACTTAATTAAACTATGTTTAAACCCATAATCGCAAATATACGAAATATGCTCTCGGCCCCGTTGCCCCTAATACTGTTAGTGTTGAAGGATAATATTCGATACTTATAATCAGCACTGATATTAAAGTACACTGAGAAAAAAGAATCGTTGAATGTGTAAAATGCATTTTGTTGTCTCAAAATTTTATTGTTTTAACAGTTGCTCAGACATGCTATATAAGCAACAGTTCACACCACTATACTATTTTACCACCAACTATACTGTTTTGTTATGCCAATCAAAAATCAAGTCGAACGTATTTAAAGATACATTTTGTTAAGGGGAGATATACACCTAGGAGCCGGAAAAAGGTCATTTTTGTGAATTTTGTCACGGAAAACTATTTGAAATTTCGGATTGGAGTTTTAATTATCTAAAAGTAATTCGTCTCCAATTTTATCTTACTTCCGGTTAGGTTGGATTAGGAAGTCTGACGATGCTGCGAGAATGACGGTAGGAGTTTATTTAACAAAGATAAAATCGGTGGTCAGAATGGTTCCCGGGGCCTCGATCGGACATTCCCGATATTACTGCCCCGAATGCGTCTTCGATTTTATCTTCTTTCCAGTCAGAATGGGTAAGGAAGTCTAACGATGGTGCGAGAACGACGGTAGGAGAATTGTTTATTTAACAAAGATAAAATCGGTGCTCGGAATGGTTCTCGGGGCCTCGATCGGACATTCCCGATATTACTGCCCCGAATTCGTCTCCGATTTTATCTTACTTCCGATCGGATTGGGTCGAGAAGTCTGACGATGCTGCGAAAACGACGGTGGCACCATTGTTTATTCAACAAAGATAAACTCGGTGTTCGCAATGGTTCTTGGGGCATTGATCGGACATTTCCGATAATACTGCCCCGAATTCGTCTCCGATTTTATCTTACTTCCGGTCAGATTGGATAAGGAAGGAGGGGGGGGGGGTATGTCGGGGAAATGTTGGGGCCTCAGGAATATCCGATCGAGGCCCCGAGAACCATTCCGAGCACCGATTTTATCTTTGTTAAATAAACAATGTGCCTACCGTCGTTCTCGCACCATCGTCAGACTTCTGGACCCGATCTGACCGGAAATAAGATAAAATCGGAGACGAATTCGGCGAAGTAATATCGGGGATGTCCGATCGAGGCCCGGGGAACCATGCTGACAACAGATTTTATCTTTGTTAAATAAACAATGCTCCTATCGTCGTTCTCGTAGCATCGTCAGACTTCCTTATCCAATCTGACCGGAAGTAAGATAAAATCGGAGACGAATTCCGGGCAGTAATATCGGGAATGTCCAATCGATGCCCCAAGAACCATTACGAGCACTAATTTTATCTTTGTTAAATAAACAATGCTCCTACCGTCGTTTTCGCAGCATCGTCAGACTTTCTTACCCAATCTGACCGGAAGTAAGATGAAGTCGGAGACGGATTCGGGGCAGTAATATCGAGAATGTCCGATCGAGGCCTCGGGAACCATTCCGAGCACCGATTTTATCTTTGTTAAATAAACAATGCTCCTACCGTCGTTCTCGCATCATCGTCAGACTTCCTTACTCAATCTGACCGGAAGTAAAATAAAAGCGGAGACAAATTCGGGCAGTAATGTCGGGAATATCCGATCGAGGCCCCGAAAACCATTCCAAGGACCGATTTTATCTTTGTTAAATAAACAATGCTCCTACCGTCGTTTTCGCAGCATCATCAGACTTCCTTACCCAATCTGACCGGAAGTAAGATAAAATCGGAGATGATTCGGGGCAGTAATATCGGGAATGTCCGATCGAGGCCCTGGGACCCATTCCGAGCACCGATTTTATCTTTGTTAAATAAACAATGCTCCTACCGTCGTTTTTGCAGCATCGTCAGACTTCCTTACCCAATCTGACCGGAAGCAAGATAAAATCGGATACGAATTCGGGGCAGTAATATCGGAAATGTCCGATCGAGGCTGCGAGAGCCATTCCGAGCACCGATTATATCTTTGTTAAATAAACAAAGCTCCTACCGTCGCTTTCACGGCATCGTCAGTCTTCCTTACCCAATCTGACCGGAAGCAAGATAAAATCGGATACGAATTCGGGGCAGTAATATCGGAAATGTCCGATCGAGGCTGCGAGAGCCATTCCGAGCACCGATTATATCTTTGTTAAATAAACAAAGCTCCTACCGTCGCTTTCACGGCATCGTCAGTCTTCTCGATCCAACCTGACCAGAAGTAAGATAAAATCGGAGACGAATTCGGGGCAGTAATATCGGGAATGTCCGATCGAGGCTCCGAGAACCATTACGAGCACCGATTTTATCTTTGTTAAATAAAAAATGCTCTTACCGTCGTTCTCGCACCGGCGTCAGGCTTCTCGTTCCAATCTGACCGATTGAGTAGAGAATTTTAACCTGCATTTCGCGAACCCGGGTCGTTTTTGTCCTGCCCAAGATCATTTTCATCGTAGGTTGCTTAATATTTCATTAAGATATTAAATATAAGAAAGAAAAAACCCTATTTTCCCTTGAGAAGTATGGCCTAAAGATTGACCATGCATTTTTTCAGATGTTTTTCATTGACAATTGTTGGTTTGGTAGTGCAAAAATGAAAACGGCCCAGGTTCACGGGATTAAGGTGCCTCAAGTACCTTCACGGATTGAGGGTTAAGATAACCGATTAAACTTAATCGATAGATTGTGAACTTTCTTGAACATAACGTTCATTTCGAAAATGTTCGAGGATTTCGTGCTCCGCAGATGATACTTTTAATCATATGCGATTCGCTCACAACTTTTGGAATAAATAATCCTAACATTAGATTTTAAATTAATATCGCGTGAAATTATTAATTTTTACCAAATCCTACGAGTATTTTTGTTTTTTGCTGTTTCATAAATTATCTTAAAATTCTGTAAGTACTGAATGTTCAGATTATTTATGCAACATTAAAAAACAAAATACTCGTAGTATTTGGTAAAAAATAATAATTTCACGCCAAATTACTTTAAAATGTATTGCTAGAATTATTTGTTCTCAAAGTTATGAGCGAATCCTCGAACATTTTCGAAATTGACATTATTTTCAATAACGTTCTCGGATAGGAACACATTCAGATCCCTCTGTTCGACCGCGTGTCATAGGACCAACTTCCTGCGACAGCCGAAAATTCGGAAGTTGCAGCTGTGACGTCAGCAGACTAGCACTTCCTATAGGACGCCCGTGTCTGATTTAGCTCATTTGTTCCACTGATTAAATTCCGATCTATCGACGTTAAATCGTATGTTTGAAAAAAAATTCTCCATGACGGGGGGGTCAGATGAAGTTTTTCGGGAGTGTTCCGTTTTCGGAATTTTCCAGACTTCATTCTCCTGCACGCAGAATGAAATTTTCATTTTTTTCCAGAATACACTGTTTTCTCTAGCATATACTGTTCATGCCAAAAATACGATATATTTATTTTCAAAGGGAGCTTGAAAAACCGCGCACGGCCCTTAAAAAACGCTACCAACCTTATAAAAGTCACTCGTACATTAAAAAATATGTTCAATTTTCGTTATTTAAAAATATCAAAAATATACAAGGATATTGTATGATCCTTGGAGCGTCGTAAAAAAATCCGCGTATATGGTACCCACTAGCGTTTCTTAAAAAATCATCTAAAAAAAACCAAAAAGAATATTAAATTAGATATTATTCTATCCCGAATAGAAATTTCTTAGGGTTAGCCTGACCAGGATCAGGCCCCGATCGGGGTGTGATACGGGTAACACCTATTATGGACGTCCTGATCCGGCCCCGATCAGGCCGGAAGTATTTAGGCCCTAAATCAGGCTATACTAAAATGGCCCTACTAAGGCCGTCTCTGATAAGATCCTCCTAAGGCTTTCCCCGATAGAGCCCTACCAAGGCTTGCCCTGATTCGCCCTACTAAGGCTTTCCATGATAAGGCCTTACTAAGGCTGTCCCAAATGTGGTCCTACTAAGGCTCGCCCTGATAGGCCCTACTATGGCTTTCCCTGATGAGGCCATAAATAAGCTTGCCCTATAACTGCTTCAGCAGTCAATAGATGCACATAACCTCTTATTTTCCACGTGGAAACTTCGATTTTACAGGATCGTAGATTCGGAGTTTCGATGCATTGCTGAATTCTATTTAAAAAAAAGGTGCTGTATGGACTGTCACGACAAAAAACGTTATGCAACCCGGATGCGTGTTAGAAGATTTCGGCAGGTTTGTAAGGCGAAGAGAGAGAGCGGAATGATATATATATATATATATATATATATATACAAGGTTAAGTTTCAAAAATCTATAGCACGTTATTCGATAAACCTCTTTAATTGTTACAATGATATTAACTAATCGATATACTTTATGTGATACAGCAAATAATTATAGGAATTCATATGGTCTCTTATGCTATATCTGGGACCAAGATGTTACAAGCACTCTGTAGCATATGGGCAGCGTGCCTAGCTTTGGGCAGGTGGTACGAGGTTCGATTCCTATATATGCGAAATATTTTCTTCGAACAAAAACATTTCAGCAGGCCAGGGAATGACGAATTATGATACAAATTCATTGTAGTGGAACTCTAAATTAAGTGGCTCATTCCATTTTGGATTTTTGAAATATTATATGCATTTCTTTCTGATCAGGCAACCTGATGAGGCCTGATCAGGCAACCAGGTCAGGCCCATATGTGACACAACGTTACAGTTCCTAGTAGGACCCTTTCAGGCTGCCTTATTAGTGCCTTACCAGGGCAGTCAGGCAACCTGATCGGGCCCTGATTTGGGCCCCATCAGAATTTCTACGCGGGATAGTACTTGTCATAGCCGATTTTGGAAATATCAATTTATGACAGAATGGCGGACGCTTGAACATAAATAGTGATTTTTGGGCCAAAAATTAGTTATTATTTTGCCTATAAAACAAAAACTAAGTAATGGAAAGCATAATCCTATGACAAGTACTAGATAATGGTGTATAAAATAACCACAAAAACCTCAAGGCAATCGGTTCATTGGTTTTCGAGAAATTTTAGGTACCGATTTGAAAACCGTGGTTTTGAGAAAAACGCGTTTGAACATTTGAGAATGAATAAATCATGAAACTTGTTGACTTACATGGAATCATTGATACCAGGCCCATAGTGTAGGTCTCCTACGGTCGACGGAATGTTCATAGCTTCTAAATTCTCGACCTCGACCATTTAGATGTATATCTCCCGTTAAACCAACTGAATTTTGGATGGATGGACGAATTTTTTTTTTCAGTGTATATATGCATCGAATATTAATATATTCCAGCACCAATTACCAATATTAATGAGGCAGCTAAAATCACATAATGAACAAGGTAACTGCATACTAAACGGCCCATTTTTTAGCGAAAAAAAATATAGTGGTTCGGTAGCAAATCGACTAATTCGTTTACTCAAAGCATTGCCCATCGGATCGGACAAGCTTGGCCCACCTTTCGGCCAACTCTTGGATTCCACACGGGAAGAATTCGGGTTCTTAAGAGGCAATCTAATCATCCAGGCATTTTTTTACTACGCTGTACGAGATTAAGTGCTGAGCCGTATGCGTTGACTGTATCGACCGGAATAAATGGTAATCGGAGGGAGCGATGTCTGCGGAACATCGCGGGTGGAGTAGAATTGTCCAGTTCACTGCTATGTGCTTCTCATTTAGTTAAGCAGCACGTGGCATGGCGTTGTCGTCCTGCAAAATCAACTTGTGATGGCGAATCGCCCATTTTGTTCTCTTCTCGTGCATAGCTCGCGTCAAACACATCACTTGCTATCGATAACCCCAGCGATGGTTTCTGACGATTTCGACACCTCGTAAGACACGAAACCCACTTTATTGGTGTTTTTCCGCCGTCTTTATTGTCCATGGACAACTCGCCACCTTGGATACGGCGAAACCACTCTTTGCACGTTCCACTTGGTGGAGTTTGTTCGGCACACACTCCCTCTAGCAAACAATTGTTTTCCTTCTGCCGATTTCTTTGCCAGAAAACAATGGAGCAGACTTATCGCAAATTTTACGTATTTGGAACAGAATTTGTCATTGTAAACACAATTCGAATCGATACTGTTTACGCGTCACATAAATGTTACGTATGATTTTTTGGTGGAACTCTATGGGCCTATCATCGTGTGTATGGCCAACTTTCAATTCGCGAAAATGGTGTACCTAACGCCATCTATTGCGTATCGTATGCCCCGCCAATATAACGTGTATAAATATCTATAAAAAACAATTCTAAAATCAATCTCATTAACCCATTAACGCCCAAGAATCGCGATTTTTTCCTTCATTTTCAAGCCGGATTTTTATTATATAAAAAAAGTCATAAAAAATGAAGAGATATGTTCCCTAGTATTTTCGGGGGTGCTCTTTCAGAATCTGGGGTCAAAATCGGGTTTTGTCCATTAGGAAAAAAAAATGGCGGCTTTTAAACAAAAAAAAACAGGAAAAATCGATGACACTTTTTTTTCAAATTTTTTTTTCACCTCGAAGCCGTTGAAAAGTCCGGTTTTTTTTTCAACCATGGGTGCATAGAATAGTGACGATTGAACAATCAGTTTTTTTAATTCGTCGTTGTCAACATTTTCACCCCCAAAATGGCGCTTTTCACCCCCTGAGTGACACGAAAAATTTCACGGTCGGTGTCCCAAATGAAAAGTAGTTGGATTTGGACGAAAATTGGTACTCGGAGGTTTTTGAGGTCGCTGATTACGATTCTGTTCTCAAAATTCTGAAATTGAAAATGGCCGATCCAATATGGCGGACACAAATGCAAAAGTTCATTAGAATTGGATAAAACGTGGCACTCGGGGGTTTTCGAGGTCGCTGATTATGATTCTGCTCTCAAAATTCCGAAATTAAAAATGGCGGATCCAATATGGCGGACACAAACGCAAAAGTTCATTTGAATTGGATAAAACATGGTACTCGGGGGTTTTCGAGGTCGCTGATTATGATTCTGCTCTCAAAATTCCGAAATTAAAAATGGCGGATCCAATATGGCGGACACAAATGCTCGGGGGACACAAATGACACTCGGGGGTTTTCAAGGTCGCTGATTATGATTCTGCTCAAAAAATTCTGAAATTCAAGATGGCGGATGCAATATGACGGACACAAATGCAAAAGTTCATTTGAATTGGATAAAACGTGGCACTCGGGGGTTTTCGAGGTCGCTGATTATGATTCTGCTCTCAAAATTCCAAAATTAAAAATGGCGGATCCAATATGGCGGACACAAATGCAAAAGTTCATTTGAATTGGATAAAACGTGGCACTCGGGGGTTTTCGAGGTCGCTGATTATGATTCTGCTCTCAAAATTTGAAAGCCTTTGGGTATTCAAATACCTGAAAATACCAGGTATTTAAATACCTAAAGGCTTTCGAATTTTGAGAACAGAAATATAATACGCGACCTAGAAAACCCTCAAGTGCCACGTTTTATCCAATTCAAATGCATTTGTGTCCGCCATATTGCATCCGCCATTTTTAATTTCGGAATTTTGAGAGCAGAATCATAAACAGCGACCTCGAAAACCCCCGAGTGTCACGTTTTATCCAATTCAAATGACCTTTTGCATTTGTGTCCGCCATATTGGACCCGCCATTTTGAATTTCGGAATTTTGAGAGCAAAATCATAATCAGTGACCTCGAAAACCCCCGAGTGCCACGTTTTATCCAATTCAAATGAACTTTTGCATTTGTGTCCGCCAAATTGGATCCGCCATTTTGAATTTCGGAATTTTGAGAGCAGAATCATAATCAGTGACCTCGAAAACCCCCGAGTGCCACGTTTTATCCAATTCAAATGAACTTTTGCATTTGTGTCCGCCATATTGGATCCGCCATTTTTAATTTCGGAATTTTGAGAGCAGAATCATAATCAGCGACCTCGAACACCCCCGAGTGCCACGTTTTATCCAATTCAAATGAACTTTTGCATTTGTGTCCGCCATATTGGATCCGCCATTTTTAATTTCGGAATTTTGAGAGCAGAATCATAATCAGCGACCTCGAAAACCCCCGAATGCCACGTTTTATCCAATTCAAATGAACTTTTGCATTTGTGTCCGCCATATTGGATCCGCCATTTTTAATTTCGGAATTTTGAGAGCAGTATCATAATCAGCGACCTCGAAAACCCCCGAGTGCCATGTTTTATCCAATCAAAATGAACTTTTGCATTTGTATCCGCCATATTGGATCCGCCATTTTGAATTTTGGAATTTTGAGAGCAGTATCATAATCAGCGACCTCGAAAACCCCCGAGTGCCATGTTTTATCCAATTCAAATGAACTTTTGCATTTGTGTCCGCCATATTGGATCGGCCATTTTGAATTTGGGAATTTTGAGAACAGAATCGTAATCAGCGACCTCAAAAACCTCTGAGTACCAATTTTCGTCCAAATCCAACTACTTTTCATTTGAGACACCGAGCGTCAAATTTTTCGTGTCACTCAGGGGGTGAAAAGCGCCATTTTGGGGGTGAAAATGTTGACAACGACGAATTAAAAAAAATGATTGTTAAATCGTCACTATTCTATGCACCCATGGTTGAAAAAAAACCGGACTTTTCAACGGCTTTGAGGTGAAAACAAATTTTGAAAAAAAAGTGTCATCCATTTTTCCTGTTTTTTTATTTAAAAGCCGCCATATTTGTTTTCCTAATGAACAAAACCCGATTTTGACCCCAGATTCTGAAAGAGCACCCTCGAAAATACTAGAGAACGTATCTTTTCATTTTTTATGATTTTTTTTATATAATAAAAATCTGGCTTGAAAACGAAAAAAAAATCGCCATTCTTGGGCGTTAATGGGTTAATCTATAATATAGACATATTTGTATGATCACTGCCATGACATATTATTATTGACATACAACATTCTACAGCAATACCTACAATAATTTGCCCCACCGTTATCAAACCGGTGTTAGCGATCACGATTATAAAGGAAAAAAGACACTACAATCGAAGCAATTACGACTATTTCCAGAACGTTTTTAACGGTACAGTAATTCTCTGAATACAGCGTTGTCGCGTGATGAAATACCCCGAAGAGCTCTGAATTATACACCAGCACCTAGGCTTCCCTGCGTGGATATTTTCTTAGCTGTTACTTACCATAAAAATTGCATACAACATCCCAATGGGCAGCGAGCTGTCGGTAGCATCGATGGTAGACTGCAGGGTCCGTTTAAAGAAGAAAACAAAAAACCAAGCACGCCTGAAGCCGCGTCTCGTTCGTAGTTTTGGGAACATTACATTTCCCGAGATTTCTGTTCACCCTTTATATTACCAAATGACACTTCTGCAACAAACCATCTAAGTCCTCACAAAATCTCATATTGACATTTAATCCTTTTTTGAATCAACGTCACTCGACGACTACAAACCGTTCTATAGTTTTTAATGCAATTCATGCAAAATACACTCATTACAAAAATTAAGGGAACAGTAGAGTTTCAAAAAATTTCATTGATTTTTGAATAGTTGTAACTTCGTGAAAAATGGTCGTATCGTAAAGAAATGGGGTCTTAAAACTTGAAATCCCTAGTTTACGAATCTCACCGGTAAGTTTTTTAAGCAACACGCTCGCCCTGAATCTAAGAAATGGCGCGAGGCAGACATTTTCGAAAAATCTTTTTTCTAAATTGTCCACGGGCTCAAAAAAAATTTGTTGAGCTTGATCAATGCTGGGGTCATTTAGCCTGATTCTTCACCTTCAAAACGGGAGTTTTTGGACCTCTATACGACCATTTCCCGCTGATATATCCGCGTTTAAAGAAAATAGGAGCTTTTTTCGTAGATCTTCAATATCTCATGTTCAAATGATCGTACAGCGAGCTAAAGGTGGGTTTCGTAAACTGGAAGAAATTCTCTAAAAGCAGATTTTGGTACTTTGGAGAATTTTTTAAACCTTAATATTGATTTGAAAAAAGTACGAAAAAATGACCTTTTATCCCGTTTTGGAAAATCCACGTCAACTTTGCAAATATTGCGAAAATGACTCATGTTTCTATTTTTTTTGTTTTAGTTCAATACATGCCCGAAGACCCCCCATAATTTAAAATTGATCGGTTGAGACGTCATTTTTGATCGAAGCGTCAGTTTTATCAAAAATTAAATTAACACTTTTATTGTTCCTTAAATGTCAATTAATGATGATTAAAATGAAAAAGAAAATGTAATTTTTCTCACAGTTTCGCAATACCTTTTCTTTGAATTTTGAAAAAAATTCAAAAGTCGAAAAAAAATTTCAACAACAAAAAATTTATTTCAGAAGAAAAAAATTCTAATTTAAGAAGAAAAAAAATTTACGTCATTTTTTGCACATTGTTTCATGATCGATCTTTCGAATGTTTTCTGTGAGAAAAATAAGGGACCTTTTTGTCTCATTTTTATCATTATTAATTGACATTTAAGGAACAATAAAAGTGTTCCTTTAATTGTTGATAATACTTAGAGGTTTCGGTAATAAATAACGGTTCAGCCGATCAATTTTAAATTGTAGAGGGTCTTTGGGCATGTATTGAACTAAAAAAAACCTAGAAACATGAGTCATGTTCGCAGTATTTGCAAACTTGACGTGGATTTTCCAAAACGGGAAAAAGAAGTCATTTATTCGTAATTTTTTAAAATCAATATTAAGGTTAAAAGAACTCTCCAAAGTACCAAAAGATGCTTTTAGATAATTTATTCCAGTTTACAAAACCCACCTTTAGCTCGCTGTACGATCCAGTTTACGAAACCTACCTTTAGCTCGCTGTTCATGAGATATTGATGATCTACGAAAAAAGCTCCTTTTTTCTTTAAACACCGATATCTCTGCGATAAATGGTCGTACAGAGGTCCAATAACTACCGTTATGAAGCTGAAGAATCAGGCTAAATGACCGCAGTATTGATCAAGCTGAAAAAAATCAATGATCGGAACGCTCAAAATTCCGAAAGAATACTATCCCGAAAGATCAAAACTCCAATATAGTTTTACACGAAAGACCAAAAAAGACCAAAAAACTCCGAAAATCTAAACACCGCCAAGTAATTCGGCTATTGAAGTTTTAAAAGTTTCAAAATTTTCAATAAATCGACGCATTATTTAAAGATTTTAAAAAAAATTAAGATGTGATATGGCGTCATTTTTTAAATTTGTCTAGACAATGTTATACGTTCTACATAATTTACAGCCAACTGTGTAGACTGTCGCTGGCATGATCTTGACGAACCTTGTAATTTCGGAACATTAAAATTACAAATTTTAAACCGTCGGCGCATTCAAAGTTCGGAATTTTAACCCGGCCCTCATGTTAAGATCCGACACAATGCACCATGTCTGTCACACTCCCTTTATTGCTTTATAACTAAGCTGGTGATTAAATTTTTCAAAAACTAAGCAATACGTGTTTCTTTATTTATTGGAACCCACGATACAATCCTCTATTTTTGAATTTTTATGTTGTTGAGTTACAAAGGGTGAATTTCTTTATTCCAACTGTAAACTAGAAACCACATTTTATCGAGCACTCGTCAAAGTATAGTAATGTTAAGTTTTTCTTAGGGCAATGAAGCATTATTTATGCTGGGAATAGCTTGTAATTTTATTAAATTAAGCTAGTAGAGCATGTTTGTTAATATAGTATTATGTCACGTCGTGTTGTCTTCTAGATCAATGGATAGTAACGCCGGTTGCTCGATCCGTCAGATAGTTTAAATATCTTCAAATTTCACATCCTGACAGTTGTTGCCATGACGACTGTTGTCATAGCGGCTGTTGATTCCACCATTACGACTTTCTGTGCGATCCGTGACAGTCGCAAGAAAAATAGTGTGAGTAGATATACAAGGCGGGTTCTGGATCAGTTTGACCTCATTTGATCCCGAAAACGGGCGGGAAATTCAAAAAGTTCTGAGTCATCGCATAGGTTCTCGTGATCAGCGGCGCGGGCTGCGGAGGGGGTGTGGTGCGGGGGAGCGTCGGCCGGGGGAGGGGTGCTTGGACGAGGGGGTGGAGTGGAGGGGTGCGGGGTATCAGGTTACCGAAGATAATAATAATATAATGCTAATAATGCGGATGATGTCATCCTGCGAACTATGAAGTTTACACACACACACACACACACACACACATACACCCACGCACGCACGCACGCACGCACGCACGCACGCACGCACGCAGGCACGCACGCAGGCACGCACGCACGCACGCACGCACGCACGCACGCACACGCACACGCACACGCACACGCACACGCACACGCACACGCACGCACGCACACACACGCACACGCACACGCACGCACGCACACGCACACACACACACACACACACACACACACACACACACACACACACACACACACACACACACACACACACACTGCGTAGTTTATTTTATATATATATTGTGACGGGAGATATTTCTCTAACCGGAAACGAGAACTGAACGAGAACTCAAATCGGGATCTGGTGCGAGAAACCGTCACCTTCGGCCGTTCCTCCCGTGTGCGTGCATCCGCAATACCCGGGGCGCCAGAGAATTTTGTTTCGCCGGATTTCTCAACCGGACTAAACTGGGGTCGGGTTGATCAAACCCGACCCGCCAGGCGGAGACTGGAGCTCTCCTTGATTTTTGTTGTCCCCCGGAATCCTAACCGGGTTCGGAGTCTGGAGACCTCCTCGATTTTTGTATCGCCGGAATCGTATAACCGGACTGAACAGGATGTACCTACACGGGAAGGAACGGTTGCGGTAAAGCACGGCCGCTCAGGCTGTGGGATATGGTAGAGGGGTCGGGATTCACCGGAGAGTAGCGTGAGCGAGCGCGAGACCTGTCACTATCGCGACACCGGAAACGTCACTAATAAAACAAAATAATTGTTTTATTTTTGATAGTGCGGGAGCCGGTGGCTTAACCACCCGTGAGCTTTTTACGCAAACGCACTCAACGCGAACACGAACTGCACGCGAAACACCTACGCACGGGAGCGAGAGAGCACGACGACGTGCCTCTTATGCGAGAACGAGAGCGCGAGAGAGACACGACACGTCTCTCTCAATCGCGGCGTCTGATCGACGACCCTCAAAATCGGGAGCGATCGCGATCTCGGAGACAACCGTCTCACGCGAAGGTTCGGTAGCGACTCTTTTCCGATAGCCGGAAAATCGGGAGCGATCGCGATTTTGGAGACAACCGTCTCACGCGAAGATTCGTTAGCAACTCTGTACCTCGCGCGACCGAGGCCGGCGTGCGAGGGATTATGCGAGAGCGAGACAGAGCGCGTTAACAGAAAAAAATGTCAACACGCTCGCGGCACCGGACCATGCGAAATCGCTGGTTCAAGCGAGAACTTTATCTCGTATAATATCGAGAGCTGAAATATTATTTCGGGAACTGGAATATTCTAATAGAATATTCCTTTCGGAATCTATATTTTCTGCCCGAGTTACCCCGAAAACGGAACGGTAACAAATCGGGACCTTTTCTCATCGGTAACATGGAGGCTCTCGGGAATCGCATCCCCGGGTCACCGTGCGAAAGCGGGCAAAGCTTCTGTCCAGAAGCGCGGCGCGGAGATATCCAGCCTCCGCCCGTAACCCAAACGGCCCGCTCTCCAGCACGATGCACCACTACGGTGGGGCGCCGGCGTTTCAGCCGGGCGTGCACCGATTCCCCGAGAGGCCTCACTGGGTGCATCCCTCGGTCGGGATTGCTCAGTACGTCGAGCCACACGCCGCTCGACCGAGTTCCGCACGCCAACCTAACCCAAACGAAAACACAACCCAAAACCTCAACGTAACAAGACAACCATACTAGAGAAAAGACCCTTAACACAAACGGATGGGTCGCAACCCGGGCATCGAGAGCATATCTTGATCATCGGTAGCCTTTCTGTGACGTGTCTCAAAAAATCACGTCACAATATATATATATATATATATATATATATAATAAACTACGCAGTGGACTTAATAATAATTGTGTGTATCCCGTTGTGAGGGTAATTCGAGTCATAGGAAACCCGTAGTATCCCTCTAGCATTGCGTGTGTCTATGAACCATCGATGTCGCTCTATCGCAACCGATGAATTCTTAACGATAATCTTCGATACGGCCTCCATCCGGAAGCCACATACTCTTCTCAATAGTAAAGCTCTTCATAGAATCTTATTAGATTCGCGCTACATCTACGTGTGACAGAGGGAATACATTAATAGTCCGGAAGTATTGCGTTGTTCTTCTATAGAGTTGCGCGAAAAAGCGACGACGTTCGAGCTATTGGGGAGTGCAAAGAAAGAATCCGTGGCGGCAATGATGCGACAAATATGCGACCTATATTTTTTCTTTCTCTTCGCGGTATTCGGTTACTTCCGAGAAGAGATTCACGGCAAACCTCAGCGTGCTACAGCTGTTGATCGTCCACGCTCTTAATATAATCTTATTAGCTTCGCGCTACATTTATGTGAGAGAGATTATTATGAGAGAGAGAGAGAGGGGGGGGGGGGGGGGGGAGAGGGAGGGAGAGAGAGATTGATTGATTGATTGATATGGTTTATTATGCCCTAGTACAACTTTGGGGCAAAAATTTGACACAATATAGCACAATAATTTTATAAAGAAAATAACTAATTAAATAACTGATATATGCGTATAACTTGAATTAACTATTTCATTACATAACTTTTGAGTGCGGTGATTACCAACTAGCGACATAAAATAATAATAATAATAATATGAGTGAAATAATAGTAACATGAGCATGATGCAATTAATATAAAAAATAAAATAATTCTAATAGAATAACCATCTGACTTGTAACTTATAGTAACGTATAAAAGAATTTAAGTGAGAATAAGCCTAATGGGAATAAGCCTACCCATCGGAGCAAGGAAGGTCAACCCCACACATTCCATTTCATATAAGATGAACTCGCAAAATACCACATGCGGATTTTCAATCTATAGTAACGATTCGACAATTTAAGGTTTCAGCGATCACCTACCAGCTCACCATCAAATAAGAATGCAAATAATCTTAATTTAAAAACCTCTAACGAAGGAGAGCTGGTTACGCCGATTGGCAGAGAATTCCAGAGGTAGCATCCAGACACACTGACTGAATTTTGATAAATCTCTGTCCTGGTAAAGGGTACTAAGAAAGTCGAAGCCGGGAATCTCAAGGACGTTCGGACTTCGGGATTAACTCTATCAAACAACTCACCAATTTATACCGGAACTCTATCATGGCGTACTTTGTACATTAGCACTCCCAGGAAATATGTACGTCTATTTTTCACCGAGAGCCATCTTAACCTATGTCTATACGGTGTGACATGTACATCACGCCTGAGATCATAAATAAATCTAATACAACAATTAAGTAGTTTTTGAAGTCTGACATTCAGTGTCTCTATTATGTTAACATATACAATCGAACAATAATCGAGGCGCGGAAAAATTAAAGCACTAACCAGATTCACGCGTACATCACTAGGAAGGGCGCTGCGATGAAACTTTAACTTATGTAGCCAAGCCATGAATGCCCCGAGAAATACTTGCCACATGTCGCTTCCAAGAGAGATTAGAAGAAAATATCAGACCAAGGTTTCAGTGTTCAGTTACGTAGGGTAACGGTATGTCTTCTACTAAGAGATGGGTGGGAGTTGATCTAAATCTAAAACCCTGGTACGAGCGTTGCTACCTAACACGAGAATTTTAGATTTCGACAGACTCAAGGACTTATGATTGGCTAGTGAATATTCGAATATGCGATTTACATCTTGACTAATCGATGCTAACGACTGAAGTAACTGATTCGGTGCACAACTATAATAAATCTGAATGTCATCAGCAAACACCATATGACTGGAGAAGCGTAGACATTCAGAGATATGCATTCACAAAAAGAGAGAAGAAAAGAGGGCCCAATACAGAACCTTGCGGAACACCCAAATTTGTAGGGAGCCACGACGAGGTACAACCAAGCTCATCGATTACCGCTTGTCTACGGCCCGAAAGATAGGAGTAATACCCATTTGAGGGTGGGCATGAGAGAACCCCACTCTTTTGAGTTTGCACAAAAGGAGGTGATGGGGTACTTTATCAAACGCTTTGCTAAGATCGAACATAATCAAAATGGTTAGCTTTCCCTCATCGATAGCGTGCCGCACATCCTCGCATATCCTAATCAAGGCGGTCTGAGTAGAAAAACCCAACTCTATATGCTGATTGCCTATGGTCTAATATGTTGTTTGCCTCAACGAATGTTAATATCTGATCCTTTATGACACGTTCAAAGAGTTTGGATACTTCTGATAAATTTGCGATCGGTCGAGTGTCCGCTGGTGATTTTGGAGTAGTAGTCTTCAGCAACGGCCGAATTAAACGCTTTTTTCCACAAGGAAGGAAAATAGCTTTGTTCAGTAGAGTTCAGTAGAGTGTTCAGTAGTGTTCAGTAGAGAGAGAGAGGGAGAGAGAGAGAGAGAGAGAGAGAGAGAGAGAGAGAGAGAGAGAGAAGTGCTGGTTACTCAACTTCCGATTTAATAATCGGAGGGAGGCAAATGTAAATGATAGACGTCACACGCCGACTGGCGGCCACTGAGAGTCCCATCAATTAATCAAGGTCCTTATCATAGGCTATATATGTGCGACGATTGAGGGTTACAGGCTTTCGCGGAAACGCCATACTCCCCGAAGGGTATGAGGGCTCAAGGAGCTCGTCGAAGAGGAGAGGGCCTACTTCATTTGTCCATAAATAAATAATCATCGTTCTCCTGGTCTTTCCAGAGCTGCTGTGAATATATATATATATAACCATGGAAGGGTAAGTATGGTGTAAGGGAGGGGTGCACACGGGTAGGAGAGGTGTCGCTCGGCATTGCTGCTATGGGGAACATGAAAGTGGTGAAGCTCGAGGAGAAACAGGGGCGGAGACTCGGTGGTACGAGCTTCCGGCAAAAGTGGGGTAATCCGGATCAGCCAAGAAGTGGACCTGCAGCCAGACGATTTTGTTTTTCTTGATAAGTTTGTGAGAAAATGTTCCCAAGGCATGACAATGATCGACTCGATGGAAGGAAAAGGGCAGCTCTGGCACTGCATGACTTAACGAATGTGACGGTTTTTGTTCACGCTAAATAAACTGTGATTCGCTACAAATTGCCATAAATTAGTAGGTTTTCATGGTCAGTCAATCAATGCATAATAATTGGAGGTGGTTGCTGAACAAACAGCACTTGTTTGACTCAATCATGACGCAGGATTCGCCTCTACAAGCAAACATTTTTATTCAAATGATATTCAAAATTATTCCAAGTGCCATGAAAAATATGAAATCGATCTATTCCATTGATGAGGTCGACGGAAATGATGCTCCTACCCAATTCCGGACAATTTATCGAGCTCCGAACCACAAAGGTCCTAGCTGACCGGCATTACATTGAAGAGAAAGGGTACGAAAAGGGCTAGGGAGGCGTGGCCAGCCGATGGCTATCAAATATTCACGTTGTCTCGTGGACATCATACATGTTATCCTTCGACCGCGCGCTATCCACCAAGTTCGTACTTGGGGGACAGGGAGAAGTGTTTCCCTGGAGTGGGAACTGGCCTTTTTCACGATTCAAATTTATACATTCGCGGCACAGGATCAACGTAGTATAGGAAGGAACAATAACCCTTTCGACACGGCAGTTGTTGCTTTGTGACGATTCGGATTTTAAACTGCTCCACCAACTTCGCACGGAGCTGAAAAATAGAACAAAAATCAATACTTTTTTTTTATTCTTGAGAAATTTCACTGTCAGACGTTTGCCAAATCTTTGCCAAATAGATCGAAAAAAGAATCAGTAGGACCTTTCAAGGGCTGCCGAAAATATCGCAACCCCAAGGCTATTTCTTGGACTGAGTTAGCTCAGATCGAATATGTACTAAATCGATTATGTGGAATAAAACACAGATTCCTTCGGGGGGCGTCCATAATAAGCTACGTCATTTAAAAATAGGGCGGGGGGTTTGGTCGTTGGATGACGGTAATGATAATTGGATTATGACGATAGGAATGAC